>JAUYWV010113407.1:0-12328 GCA_032274565.1 Nematoplana nigrocapitula
CACTGAATAAAAACATTTCTTGTTCATTTCTGCTTCGGTTTTGGTGTTAATCACGCGTTTTATCTTATCCGTGGTCAAACACTTTTAAGGAGGCGTCCGAAATGTTGTTGCCCACGGTATTGATTATGAAAAGTTTAAATTTTATTAATGAACTATACTATATTTTAGCTGTAATGATGTTTTAGACTATACTTATAGTTTATATTAGTGGATTAAACAAGAGTAAATCTAGTGGGATTCTCGCTAATTCGGGCGCCATTCACGTGCGATTCTCGATTATTCGCGTGCGAGGTGTCGCGCGTGATGGTGCGGGAAAATAGCGCGAATCCCGTGCGATTTTCGCGCGCGAAATGAGCGGGATGGGCACTTAGTGTACCAGCTACAGCCGTTATCATCGACGAGGCGATCCTTATTGGAAAGACCTGTCCGCAATGGTGAATTCTTCTGCCGACTTATGGACGAGCAAATTCTGCCTGCGTGCGAAAGACTAGGCATTGAAACCCTTCAGCTGGATAACGCCGCGCCACATTTGATCGACAACCACGATGTTTCCATCATAACTAATGGAGCGGCATCCAACGGTTCAGTTGGTAAGGCAGTCACCTCAGAGCCCTGACGTCAATCCATTGGACCAGGGTTTATTCAAACTGCTATAGCTGACCGTGTAGAGTTGCAAGATCCCACAAACCGAGAATCACTGCATACCGCTGTCACTGAGTCGTGGCTTCGTCTTCGTCGACGGGATGTAATGAATTCCATCAGTGAACAAGTTGAAGTTCGTCAGCAGATTGCCTTGCGATTGGGTGGTAATCGTTTCGTTTAAGTCTGCCTCGGGTTCCATCTCTTGCTCCATGACAGTGTAATTTCCTACTGCACGTATGTTCTATTATACTGTAAATACGTGATTTCATATGTCAGAAATAAATTTTATGCAGTTGTTATGAGCTGTTTCATTCACATTCCCAAAGAACTGCAATTAAAAGCAATTTCGAATTTCATGCAATGAATAAAAATCGATGTAAATTTTTAAAAATTTAATTGTAATGCACTGCCGGTGAATTCATAAATATTTATAATTAAGTTAAATCGCCATCATTCTAAGCTATCGAATGATACCAGTCATATGACATTGGATGCTTTTTGTAGCCGAAGCTTTATGACAAAGTCGATGCACGCAGACTTTATTACCAGAGGGTACGAACTTAATGAAACACTTCGTATAATTTAGCTAACCGTTTAAAATAATCATATGAAAAGAGCCAAAATTGAGGAGCATGCACACACATTAACAACACACTTCTAGAAGATCAGCTTTCTTATGCTAATCACAAATTCTTATATGCAAAACTATTCGATAGTAGTCACTCTTTTGCGGTTGTTTTATGACTACATTTACTTGGCAGAGCCTCTGGCGTTGGTGTTCAACAACTCTTGACGCTAGCTTACTGATTTTTGGTCAGATAATCTGGCTATGAGCATTGGCGGAAATAGCAGCGAAAGAAAATTTAAGAATACAATATGAAAGATTGTTGATATAAAGCAAGTAGATTTGGGATGACGTGTTTCAAATTTGGATTTGCAAATATTCTGTGATTGAAAAAAAACTAATTGCCCCTCTTGGGATGTCTGGGATGTCAATCATCTTTCTCGGCTTATTGCGCAGTCATAATAAAAAAGGAGTTACAGCACCTTCGAGAATTGACTGTAGCAGCGTTTCCACCGCCTCCCAATGTGTATGCTCCTGGTAGTGGTGCGTGATGCGACGTTGAGAACGTATGACACATTGGCAATTTTGCAACTCGTTCGCGCCGGGAGACTACTGTGAATGTTTCTTTTCAATCAAGATTTTATTCTCAAGATCACAATATAATATTCGTGCCTAAAAATAATGAAAACATTTTCTGACAAATAAAACACTGACAATTACCGATTTACTGTGTGTTTGATCTTTACAAGACACACAAGTCGGTACAGCACCAACTCTTAACACTTTCTTGCATTCACTCAAAGGTTTCTGCCCCCCCCCCAAACACGTCGTTAATAAATGTGACAGCATAGATTTTATGATCCCAAAATAATTTTTTACTTCAAGAATGACAATATAATTATTTAAAAAGCCTATAATTATACTAACCTGTAAATGAAAAATAACAAAACATTTTCATTTTTATTAAACAAAACAATGTTTTAAAGCAAATACAATATTATAGTTTTTGTTTACAGTAAACGCGGTGTTAGCCAAATGTTTAGATTAGCACTTTTAACGAGATGTAATGTCGGCGGCTAACTTTTCTTTCCGGACATGTCATTTTCGAAAGATAAGTTTTTTTCCAAGACGTACAAAACATTTTGGACAAATTTAGACCTTTTCCGGCATAACAATTGGATTATTTACATGAAAAAAAATATATAGTACTGCGCCTTTAAAAGTACTGTGCAGTTTTCTTAGCGAAATTGATGGTATCAAGGAAAAGCTTTTGCTTCTCCTAATTTGAAATTGTTTATAATTTTGTTACTGTATACATCTAATGTGATGTATTTTACTTGTACAGGTTTCACCATAGGGCACATAATACATAGGTTCGTCTCCAAAGTGGTTGGTAGGTTTTTACGCGTATAATGAAGGGTGACGCCATACTATTTGGAAGCTTTTTACGTGACATTTATTTGTGATGGGAAAGGATAAAATATGCAGTGTCTATGGTTGTCATTTTACATCGATTTTATCTCTAATTTTATTCATTTCTTTTCACTTTAACTCATTCACTCTCATTCCATCTTCGCTTTGGATCTATATGTTAGTTGAAGGTCACCTGTCGAGTAGTAACGGTAATGATCTTCCCTTCCCTTGCAACGCTCTCCTATCTGGTTGCTTAGGGTGTGACGTTACTTGACTGTTTTGTTTCATGGATTCACGGAAGTCCCCAGGTTCACGGGGATCTGTATGGATCTCTATGTTAAGTCAAGGACAGTAACATACTTTGATTCTCTGATTCTACCGCTTATTCATTCACTCGAATGATCATATATAATTAACATACTCTATAAAAATTGTAATTATTAATCTTTCCGTTTACTAGATATAATGCACATACATTTTAACCTAAAATGAATACTATATATATTTATTTCGTATTAACAACAAAATTGTTTTAAAAAAAAAATTTGGCAAAAATATTTATAATACTCATATTGGGTAGTCAAAAAGTAGTGCTTTCGTAAACTAGTATTTTTACGGATTACTAGTAGCTAAAAAATAAGCTAATTCTTTACACAGTGTATGATAAAATTATATTGAAAATTTAAGTGTAGTTGTTAGTCTACTTCGAGTTGAACATCTGTGTACTAATTGCTTTTCGGATTTGACAGTTAATTCCAAATCCGGTAGAATAAGTATATATTATTAATATGAGTATTAGGTACCCAATCTTTCCATACGGATATCCCGTTTATCTCAGTAAACTATTAAGTTTTATTTCCAGCCTACTTGTTAATTCCTTTAATTTAAGTATACAGTACACTATAATATGTCGTCTATTTGTATTTTTAGCATTCTTTAAAAAATAAGTTTAGATTCTACAAAAGTTTGTTCCAAAGACACAGCGTTGTTTTAATAATGTCCATTGGACTAATTAAAAAAGAAAGACTCATGAAACCATGTTACCTGTTATATAAAGAAATAAAAATAATGTTTGGAAATTTAAATGGTCCGTAAATAGTGTCGGTAAATCACGAGAAGCTAGGGGTAGATTCGACTGAAAAGGTACCTTTTCCAGTAATGTGAGTCCTATTTTGAAGATCAGTAGAGCACGACAATAAACAATCGATTCTATCACTATAGTCCATTACCGTTGAATAAATTCACGATAAATTAGGTTTGCTGAGAGACGTGTTGCGGTTGGGAGAATCACTACTTTCTTGTGCAGAGGACGCATTTTTTTATGTTGATAAATGACGCTTTCTTTGTTGTCCTAGCACTTCTCTATATTTCTACTTTATCTTAGTCTAGTCAAACGTTTTTTGTATGAAACGGTGATGGCCAAGTAAATCGACATGATTGGAGGAGTAACAATTTCACTGGGTAACCAACAGCATCAGACCAAAGATAATCAATACAAACTTATACTGATTTTTATAACTATCTAAAGCAATTATACATGTTGCTACAATGCAGATAAAAGTTACTGTAGCAGTTATTTACAAGATAAAATAACATATATAGATTGTTGACTTCTCTAATAAGTTTAACTCTCCTTGAAACAATTCGCATCAGAGTTCACTCACCAGTCCAGACTTAGCAAGACTATTGCGAAAGATTGTTACTCTTTTTAGTAAAATGTTTGTGTTTATATTTCTGTTCTATTCAGTGCCGGATTAAGCCTGTGGGAGGCCTGGGGCCCGCTTGGAAGGGAGGCCCCCTTTTCAACTCCCCCTATTACACTTTTAGTTAGGAAATACTGAACGGGGACTATTCTTCCAATGCTATAATATGTAACGCATAAACGTGAAATGAAATGAACACAAGTTGTAGCCTACTGATCACAGAGAAATTCATTTAAAATTATTTAATTTCCATGAAAAAGTATAGTATAACTAACAAGTAAATATGGTTAAAATCAGTTATCAGAGAATGGATGGAGTTATAACCATTACAGTCCAGACACTTTTCTCGATTTTCGTGCGGCAAAGTCGCTGTGATGTCACTGAAGTCCAATTCACTCAGTATATCTGACTCGATTCTCACGATAGCCAGATTTACAAGTAGTTTCTGCTTCATGGATGTTCGTAATCGGTTCTCAATTAATTTGAGTTTTGAGAAGGAGCGCTCGCGACTGCAGTTTGATACCATCAAAATAAGGTATGTCCGTAGAGCTATCTCAATGTTTGCGAAAATGTCCACCACACCCTTGTCTATGATAAGTCTGTACAGGAAAAGCTCAGTGCTGATATCGTCTGGCTCTTCGTCTGTGAAGATATTGGCAAATGTTACAAACTGACACAGTTCATCAATAAATGTAATGTCCAAATCTTCTGGATAAAACCTGACGAGTTGCTCTGTAGCGACCTGAAGCTCGCCTGAAGACAGTTCTGTCACATGGCTAAGAAAGCGAAATGGCTTGATATCTCTTTATATGCTTGCAGATGTTGGTCGAGAGAAGCGATAAGCTGATCTATAACAGTCAAGTAACTTTGTGTTTTGTATTTTTCAGAAGGGCTGAGTTGTACTTCTTCCGCATGGCCATAATCTAATGGGTTAAGAAACACATTGCGCCGTTTGTGCCGAGTTTTTGTCTTCACATAGTCTCGGAACCAGACAGCTCTTCGCCTTGCTTCTCATAAGTGTCGAAGGAGTCACGCTTTGATGCGACATAGTTTTTCAAGCTGGTCAGCGACGCCACAGCAGTATTTAGATCGAGTTTTGCGTGTTGTAGGTTTTTATTAGTAGCATCTGTTCTTTGCAGGATATCATTCCAGAAGGTAGTGTAAATACCTGTTTCAAGCTGTTTTATCTGTCTTAACAGTCCTTCTGCTTCACAGCGACACACCATTTTTCTTCAAAGTCATCAGCAATTTTTTCTGTACATCCTTATTCTGCTGATAGTCATCATGCTTAAGTGCCTTCGTTGCGGCAGCTCTGCAGGACCAACGCGTTGTTGTGACACGTTTGAGAGTCAATGATGAATCAGCATGTTTCAAAGCCTCAGTCAAAAGTTGATGCCGATGCTTTGACATTGTGAAGAAGTCGAACAGCTTTTCAATAAAGTCAAAGAAATGTACAGCACTCGAGCAGCATTCTTCAGCATTTTTGCCAACCAAGTTTAGAGAATGTACTGTACAAGGAATCCAGGATGAAAGACTGTTTTTCTCTCTCACTTTGGCTAGTAGACCATTGTACTTACTACTCATTGCAGATGCATTGTCGTAGCTTTGTCCGCGGCAATTTTCCAGGTCTAGGCCATGTATCTTAAAAAATTCCATCAAGGCATTGAACATCTCTTGAGCGCCATGGCCTTTAGTTTGCCATGAATATTACAAAGCATTTCACTGGGCCATCTTTCTCCATATACCTCAATATAAGGGTCAGTTGATCAATGTGGGCTACATAGGGTGTAGAATCCAAAGAGATGGAGTAGTACTTTGAATTCTTAACTCGAGAAATGATTTCTCCGAGGACTCGTTCACCCACTACACTGATAAGCTCTTCCATTATTGTAGATGACAGATAGTTTGTATGTCCCTTGCCGCGATTGGCTTGAGTTTTGGACATGCTGTGCAAGAAAGTTGTCGTAATGGGCGATGAGTTCAAGAATACCCAGAAAGTTTCCATTTCTAGGTGATTCAACCAATTCGTTGTCTCCTCTAAATGCTAAGCCACACTCGG
This sequence comes from Nematoplana nigrocapitula, assembly GCA_032274565.1. Classification (NCBI taxonomy): domain Eukaryota; kingdom Metazoa; phylum Platyhelminthes; order Proseriata; family Nematoplanidae; genus Nematoplana; species Nematoplana nigrocapitula. The sequence continues at coordinate 6,383 of JAUYWV010113407.1, forward strand.
CAATAAATTTAATAACACTAACTACTCGTTTCAACACTGATCTCCAGTACTGCTCTATAGACGGTCGACCTGTTGTGTCAGCTCTGTATCAATTCGCTCGATCAATTGCTTTTAACCTCCTATTGAAAGCAATCGTAGCCTTCCGATGTTCCGTTGACTACGCATGACTATGTAGACTTTCTTGTGAATGTTTCCAATCGCAGAATCCATTAGACGAAAGCTGAGAAGACTCACATTTTGTTGTATTTAAGCACATCAATCTGTACGTGAAGCAGCAAACACATGCATTAGAGGGATAGAAGCATAACCAGTTCCTAGTTATATGACTTCCCCATTATGATTTTGACGACGGAAGAGCCCAAGCTTGCACATTCTTGGAATATTGCGGTCCTTTCTAAGTTGCTGCACCGAGTGTGCAGAGAACAAACTTTCATCACAGTGCTGAACTGTTGATACACCCCTTTCAGCAAGTATTCCTGCATCTCATCTGAAATAATGGATGGCCAAAGTCCAATGTCATTGCCCAGCGGTGGGCCCTCAACTTCAGCTTCTACACAAGACGTGTCATAGCCAATTTTTTAAACTTTCACAAACCGAATTTGAATAATTTATTTTTCAGAAACCTTTCATTTATCAAAACATATGAAACTTACAACAAATCTGCAGGCGTAGCACTTATCTAACAATCTGCAATTCTAATTTATAATACATACGGCTGTTGAGCTGGGTGTCTAGTAATTGCTAGTCTTCTATTAAATTTAAAATCTGATTAAAATGTATTGCCTATATTGCTGGGAGGCCCCCTCTTGGTGGGTGGCCCGGGGCCGGGCCCTTTGCCTCCCCCCCGTTAATCCGGGCCTGGTTCTATTGTTTATTTTTTTAAATAGCTATAGTTGACTTGTTTGTCGGCTTTAGATTGTAGTGAAAATGTGAAAGAAGTGTTTTATCACTTGCTTGATTCTGCTCGTTGTCAAACGAAATACGACAATAAGTAATTTTTTCTCCTCAAGCCTCGACAATACTTAGCATCATTTGAATGGAAATATCAGACTACTTTGACACCTTGTAGTAAAATTATAAACCAAAAATTCCTTTTCATTGTCTAATAAAGGAAATTATATTTTAGTTCCTTAGTATATTGCATGGAGTGTAGTGTTGTTAAAACTATAAATAAATACACTAAAAAGCGTGTCTGACTGTTTTAACCCATTCAAAGACATAAGCATATTAACGATATACTCTTTCATTCCTTCAATTGGTCTAATATTAGCTTATTTAAATGTAATTCTTGCACTTTTTAACCCATCATCATGTTATGTGGTTTTGAAATCAACCAAACTGCTCAAACTAAAACATTTATAATTCGTGGACCAGCTCTTTTGCGACAGACTAATTTGATTTCAAACTGAAAATGAACATTTAGAAAACAGAACATGGTAAATCAATACCGCCTATTCACCATATGGCACCGCATGCATTCTTGGATTCATACAACTGTATTACAAACACTGAGGTTATTTTCAACTGCTGTGCATTCCAAGTGGCAAACAATTTACTGAATCGAATAGGAAAGTTTGATTATACCAGTCTTGAACAGAGTATAATAAAACTGAAAAGAAAACTTCGATTTCTTCTAAAATGCACCACTAATCGTTATCTGGTGCTTGGTCTGCTGATTTAGTCCGGGTGTGCGTGTTCCGTAAGTGGCAGTTGTTTGATTTGGGCTTTCGCGTCGTGATTATCTATTTGTTCCCAACTGGTTCACTCTCTGTTTCCACCCTGGCATTCACACACACACGCACGAAGAGAGAGTGGGCCATACATGCCCAGGCTAACAATAGGTTTTCTTTTGCTTGAAAGTTTTGTGGCGTTGTTGACTTATTTAAACAGATTTGGCTTCGGCTGAAAGAACTGTGTGTACAGATTACCATATATAGAGAGAGGAGACGGTGTCATTTGTTTGCAATGAATAACTTTAACTAAGTTTTCCATAGAATTTGGTCTCTACTTCTCCGTGCGATTAGTGCATGTGTACAGGAACTGGCAGAAATTCAGTTCCGCCCTAACATCTCGTTTAGTTTACACCTTGACTTATAATATATTGTATGGTGTAATTTTTCGTAGGCCTATTATTCTTTCAAAACTGTTCCTATATAGTTTTGTTAGTTTTTATTTATTTATTATACAATATATTTTATATTTTATTTTATATATTTGCAAATAACTTTCTGTATTTGATAGTCCATTGTTCCAAATATTATTTTGATTCTAATAAGGTTTTATATTGATTTACCGGAATTAGATATATTGGAGGCTGTCTCTCTTATCCTACGCTATCTTCACAACACATAATCATGTGGTTCTTTAGTTTCGCTCAACAGTTTAAGTTATATCATGCAAATAGGCACGCATGATCATCAACTCTTGTAATATTGTTTTTGGCTCCGTAGAGTAGGATGAAGCAATTTTCTATGTTATGCATGTATACTTGTAAACTACATTTTCCTAAAATAAATTTCAAACAGAAAAGAGTAACGAACATTTAAACATTTATTGTAACTAGTTTCGCCTAGGACCAGTAAGCATATCTAAGCAGATTTAAAAGTGAATAAATCGAGAAAATAATAACCAATTTACAGTATATAAACAATAATCTTTAAAGCTAGGGTGGTATATCAATTCAGTTGTCTGGAGAATCCAGATTATTCCTATATAGAAAAAATCAAAAGAGACCTGGCTACATCGATAAAGGATCCAATTCAGGGGTTAATCCTCACTCTTTACAGTGTATGAGTTGTACGATCGTTCCTCCATCAAATTTGTTTCGAATCCTGGATTCTTGTAATTCTGACTTTGAGTTATCTGTCAAAGAGACATTGCGGATCAAAACCTCTCAATCTAATAGTATACGCTTACACTGTTATAAATGTGTGTCTTGTTTGTTTAACCCTATCCATATTGGGGGGGGGGGGGGGGAATCGGCCCCCCTTGTTTTAGTTTTGGTGCAATTTTTATTTGAAAAATCCCGTGATCTCCAGCTTTCATGAATTTTCCTAACTTTATGTTTAACAACTTTCATACTATTTTCATCGTTGTTACCCCCACAGGGGGTCTGCTATAGACATCTAAAGTAGGTGGCCCTTTATGTTTTAGTTCGAGTGAAAACAACAAAATGTTTCATTGTGGGGTGGATATTATTGAATTCCATTCAATGCTAATACACAATGAACTACTAGCACACACTATAATATTCAGACAATCAGTACTCTATTATGTAGTTAATTATTTCGATTAAAATTGAAAAATTGAAACAAAAATTCACTTTTTGCGATGTATTTTAAAAATTAAATTAGCTGTAACTTTTGTATTGTCATTGGAGAAGATTATTTTGTTTGTAATCGTTTGAAAATACAGTGTAGTATTTTAATGTCTCAGCTAATTGAAATTCAACCAGTTAATCTTGGTAAATTCAAATGCGCCCATATAACTAACTATGAATATTGAAATTTAAAGAACGATCTCTCCATTTCAACGACTTTTTAAAATTGTCTAAATTTTCCATATTAGATAGCCCTAGATTCTAAGAACTTCACTGAAACAAAACTATTTTGTTTTACTCACATTTTCATAAGACATTTTAGTGAATCATACACTATATCTGCGATCATATTGTTCTCGATCTATGCTATCATTAACAAAGCAAGACGTACACATGACCACAACGGTTTACCTCTCTACCATGCCTCGTTTCGCTCATATCCGTAAGTACACAAGATTCATAAATCTACGTCAGAGAAGTTTCCAGCCCTAGTTACTTTCGCATATTAATCATTTCGCCTACTGCAAATGGCAACATTTTGTGGTTATCGCGTCTAACGGAATTAAGCGGTTTATTTTATAATGCCAAATTTTTCCATGTACCCTTACTTCATTCAGACCCATTCATACATACATGTTATCTTGTTACCTTGGCGACGGATGGCTTTATAAAGAATCAACCATGCGTCATAATTTCATCGGGATGCCAAGACACATAAAAACTACTGTATTTTGTATTTATATCCGGTGCGCAAATTACAGCCCTATAAAACGATGAAGCATGTTCACAGCAAGGACTTTTAGATAGTCTAGCCCGTTTCACCTCGCTGAAGATTATATACGTATGTTAACCACGTTGCCAGAAAAGAAATGAATTAGGACAATTCGGATAGTTTTTAGCTCTTGTCTGAACTTGGACTATATAAGTACTGTAGGCCTACATGTACAGTATCTACTATAGACCTCAACGATTTACCACCTTTTCTGTTCTTGCTCACCGACCACTTTGTACGACTAATTAACTGACTTTCGTCTGAAACAGATGTCTGACATTCATTTGTTAAATTTAAACCATTCAGTCAACAATCAAACGACCTTGCCACGTCTTCTGATGCCTCCTCTATACACATCTGCAGTTGTATTGTGTAATGTTGAGTAGTAAATAAAAATCAATATCTGTGTGACTGTACCACTTCTCCGATAGGTAGCAATTTATAATTATCATTATTTTACAGAAGCACAATCAGGAATATGATTGAGCAGTAATAATTTGTTTTCAATGACAACATTTAAATATTTTTTTATAAAAATGATAGGAACTTTTCAAAACGTTTTTTTCTTTACTGGAGGAAATAGAAATTAAGGCCAAATTTTATGAAGGTGACAGGGAATTCCGTACCGTTTGTTTACAAAGGATTATTAAATGAAGAGCTGATGAAGAGTAAAAATAGCAACAATTTTATTATCTTTAAATACAACTGGTTCAGCTCTAACTTGTTTCGTGATTAACTATAAAAATTTATGCTGCCCCCCCCCCCAGACATGACTTACTCGATGTGACGCGAAGCAATAAATGGAATACATGTTCATATAGACATAGTATGCCCACCAAACGCGATGCGAATCGACGAAAGTGCGGTTAAAAACTTTATAGATTTCTGCACTGACGCGCGACGAAAATCAATAGCAATTAGGACAGGCGATAATAATAAAATATGTAATAGGGTCCCGCTTAGTGGGCAGGCCTTTGCGTCGTGTAATTACAGTACTAGTGTAGGCTTTGAAATACACCAGCGTCCCGTTTATGTATGTGTCAGAGATCTTACAATCAAAGAAACATCGATGGTAGCAAAGTAGATTTTATAAATTTTATACATTGCAAAAGTTGTATATTGGTTAAAGCGTTTTGAAATTGGTTCTACCAAGAGCAAAGCCAGACAAACATATTTTCATATTACAATGTACTATAGCATTTGAAAAGCCAAAGAGTACCAGTAAACAGTTTTTGTAAATGCAGGTGAAATAATTTACCTTTCCTTTTTTTCCTTCCAGTGCTGACGATTTCACCTCGGGCTACATGCAGAGCAAAGCCATGGTGGGCTTCCAAGGCATGGTTTTCTGGCCTCCGCCGGCCAAACTGCGCTCCACCTGCAAGATCGATATCACCTATTTCCCCTTCGATGACCAGTCGTGCTCGATGAAATTCGGTTCCTGGACCTACGACGGCAACCAGGTCAATGTCACCAAAAGGTCAGTCACATGGGTAGATTATTTATTCACGCACATGTGTCCCACATTCATTCAGACAGACACATACTGTGCCAAATAAGAATGTCAGTTAAACCTACTACCTGATAGTTACTTACGTACGTATATATGTATATTTATTCATTCGCTCATTTATTTTTTGTTTTCATTCTGGTTTTAACGGGTAAAATCATAAACAATCTTCCATTTAGACACCTCGCATATAAAAAAATAACCCTATCTATACAAGGCTATTTAACGCAGCCAGGTACCGAAGGGGGGCTCGTTCGCCCCCCTTTGAAAACTACTTTAGGAGTGTGCTATAGTGATGAAAATTGGCACCTAATTAAATCAAAATGATATACATATGACTTTGCATAT
>JAUYWV010113418.1:0-12326 GCA_032274565.1 Nematoplana nigrocapitula
GCTGAGGGGTCACCCATGCAAAGGTTCGGGTCGCTGGCACCAATGGTCCGACTTCCTTCGGCCCAAAACAGCCATTTCACACTGTTTTTAGCCTCCTTGACCTCGACCCTGACCTCTTGACCTTGACCTCGGAGGCAGACCTTACCCCCCTATGCTACCCACAGGGTTAAGGGGGTCACTCATGCAAAATTTGGGGTAATTAACACCACCATTCCAGCCGCTCACCCAGAACATACAGACAGACAACTTTACAAATATACCAGGTGTCCCAAAAAAACTATCCTAAACTAATTATTTATATCTCTGGAAATACTACATTGATTCGGATAAAATTCATATCACTTGAAAGAGAACTTCTGTAAGTTTTACTATATAAACTTATGAACATAGTATTCTATGCACAAAATAGGAGACAAACAGGTTTCCTTTAAAATGATTTAATTCAAAATTTTAAACAATGGTGCAACAAAATAATAAATAATTTATGACAAATGCCAAGCTGAGACCCATCCAAACTGAGACACAGATCAAGTCGTGTGTAAAAAATGAGTTCACTGCTACCTGTACCATGTCCATGCGGTTTGGCTGCCCAAACTGTCACTTTCTTAGCATTTTGCCAACGCATAGTGTGAAGATTACGGGGTGGAATTACATCCAAAATACAACAGTTCCATCGGTTCACAATGCCATCTGTGTAAAATGTTGTTTCATCAGAGAAGAAGAAGAGGCTTTAATCTTGAGTAAGTGTTTCTTGAAACACACGAACAGCTTCACTACGCAACCAGTTGTCTTGTTGCGATAAACCCTGAACAAGAAGTAGACATTACTGGGATTTAGATCTTTTCTTCAAATTCGATGGATACTGGACTTGGCTAAATCCAGAGAAATGGCACATTGACAAATGGATTTTATCCTATCTGCAATGTTGAGTTCTGTCATGTGTCCTAAAACATGAATATTGTTATGTTAATTTCTTGCTGATTTTGTTTATCCACTATTTCCTTTATTTGTTTATAAAACTGAACCCTTCGCACAGTCAATGAATAATACATTGTACGTCTTTCGAATGAGCATTGGGATAGTGTACATTATTGTTAAGCTTCCATGTATTAAACGATCTGGCTGCAGTAATGGGTGATTTCTTATTAGCAAAATAAAATTCAATTATTTTAATCGACTGTTCTTGGTTAAACTTCTTTTTTCTAAATAATGTTAAAAATACTTATTAAATAATTTCAAGTTTAAATTAAATCAATTAATTATTTAATAAAATTTATATTTAACATATATCTTAATTATTAAAAACTTATAGAAATTCTCTTTCGAATGATATAAATTTTATCTGAATCAATCATTCAATGCAGAATATCCGGAGATATAAGCATTTAGTTTAATATACTTATTTTGGGATACCAGGTATATAAGATATAATATAAATATTAATAAAGTGATTTTACTAAATAAATAATGAAATCTGGAGCTAATGGAGTTTATATCAACCTCGAATTTATTATTATTATTGTGAATGTTTTTGATTGATTGATTATTGTCATTGAATTAAGATAGTTAATTAATTTGCATTAAGTTAAATACTAATTTTATTTTCATGTATTCTAATTATTGATAAATAGAAAATTAACACAAAATTGATTTGATGTCTAATGTAGGTCTTAAATACAATTTTAATTGATGAAACAAAATTAAAAAATATATAAGTCTATAACTATATGACAAAATATATTGTAAACAATGTGTAAAAAATGGCAAATATCACAGCAAACATTTGAAAGATTAACACCAAATTTGAAGTGATTTTAAAGTCATAAAGACGCGTACCAAAAATGAAATGATTCTGTTATGAGGATATAAAGAGCATTAGCACCTCCATTTCCAATCCAATACAAAACAGGTTTTCTGCTGGAATGATTTTGCTCTGTCAGTGTCCTGCCAATTAAAAACTATGGTAAAATGTCGTTTATAAAAAACGAACTATATTAAAAATAGTAAAAAATAATTAATTTTTATTAAAAAGAATAATAATTTTTGTATCATACAAATCTTTAAATGACCTTGATTACTTTAAAAAGAACGCTTTTTCGCTTGCAGTTTCATGAATCTTAAAACTTATATACTAAAACAAACGTAATCAAGGGATAAAGTCATGTTGACTTTTTCCTAACAATTGATTAATGTAATAATTCTCAATGCTATGTCTCATAAAATATAATACATAACATTTTATAAAGGTACGCATACTTCTAGATATAATCAACCAAATAGGAGTGCAGCTCAAATTGTTACAATTCATCGAGATGCAAAAAATGAAGTTTATAAATAAATGTGATGTTGGCAGTGTGTTTATTATTGAAAATATGTTGTTTGCAATGTATAAAATATAAATTTTATATAACTTTTGATCAATCTTTTTAAAAATTGTCAGTGTGTTAGCGACAGAAAACCTTTTCTACACCTTATAAGAACCAACATTTAATTTAATAATGAACTTTACAATCATTTAAAATCAATTCTTTTTATGCGTACATGCGGTATATAAAATCTTTCATACAGAAAATTATATACTGCAAAAATAATTTTACAAAAATACTCGGCATATAGGGCATATACAATAAGTAGCAGCCGAATATTTTTTAAAAGCTCACTCCTTTAGCCGTTAACTAAGCATAACTGTGTCATAGTTGGTAGCCCCGAGCTTTGGTATAGTTTTACCAGTAAAAGTGAAGCTGTCTCGCAGAGTCGGAAGTTATGTCGAGTGGTCCAACGTGTGTCTCGCTGTGGTGGAACGAAGGTGACCCCGCGCGTGTGTACAGTATATATGCATACTCCCTTCCATAGGATTGGACAGCATTGGTGATGAAAGTGAAATTTTCTCGAAGTCTTTGGCTTTGAGACAAAGAGCCAATGTGTTAATAGTAGAATAAAAATTCTATAACATTTTGACACCAGCTGACTATTAATAAAGAAACAGAACTATAGAGTATAAAAAACAGTTGCCATTTTACTTAAACAATGATTTTACTTAATAGAGAGATGAAAGAGAGAAATATGAAGGAATTATTTTCATTCATTATTTAATTAATTATTTTATTGACCTAAATTAGGTTCTTTAAATAATAAATTTATTGATTTATTAGTTTGTTTCCGAAATATTTGTTATTGATTTATATAGAAGGTAAGTTAAAAAGTAGGTGTTGTTTAGTATAGTCAAATACCATCGAAAAATTTCAACAGCTCATTGCCCGTTCACGTGTTTTGATCTCTTCACCCTGGATCAAAGAATTTGCTTGTCCGTCAGTGCCAATCCTTCTGCTTCATTCTTTTGCTTGGCGGTAAATCGAGTTGTAGAATTGTTTAAATTTAAAAAAAATATTTTTTGATCCCCAGTTTTGACTTCGGTCACTTATTTTCAATGGCTGTATTCTAGTCGACTTTGATCTGATATATTTTCATTTCCTCTAAATGGCGTCAAAATAAGGTGTTTCTCTGCAGGCGTAAGGTTCGTGGAAAGTTTTTATGACGCTATCGAAACCACTTTACCAAACCAGTAGATGTAAAGTCAATGAAAAACTCAAAAAGTCAATTGGACATTGTCATCAACGCACAGCTTTTTCAGAAATACTACTTGATTTAAAATATTGTAAACTAGTCGGTATAGCCGGCGTTGCACTTGAGGAAATGAAATATTATTGTCTGATAATTTCGCATACACTCGCCATGTAACGAGCCTGACAAATGAAGCTGTTTTTTTAAACAGGGTTAAGAGACTTGATGTGTAAAGCCAGTTTCATATGAAGTAAAAATGGAGAAAAGAACTGTCGATAATCTTGAAATTATAAGGGTCCAGAGTGCAAGTACAACTACACCTATGATGAGCAATAGCTGAATAAGTATGCGAGTGCTCCCGAATGCTGAATTGTTCGGTTCATCCGAAGCCTACTTATATCGGTAAAACCATAAGACTTTTTTCGCATCCTAATTTTATTTAGCTATTGCTCATCATAGGTGTAGATTGTGTTTGTATTTGACTCATCATTTCACTGTAATATACAGGGTGGCCCATATATGACCGTCGAACTTCAAAAAGTTCAAACAGTCATAGAGCATGTAAGCTACTATTTTTATGACGTCTCTCTCCTATTAACATGTATTGTATCTCTCCTACGTACCAATGAAGCAAATTGCACATATTGATTTTTGTATTTTACAATTTGATTTGAATTAAAATGATTATAGCTTTATTTTGCTTCAGTTTATTAATGATGGCTTATAGCAGCGAATGTTTTGTATTAAGAACTACTATCGACTACAAAACAATGTTTCAGAGGTACGACGATCATTTCAGTAAGAATATCATACCACAATAAGATGGCGCACAGCAAATGATCGCATAGAGAAGTTTGAATAAACCGGGAGCGTTATTAATAAGAACAGTCCTGGTCGCACTTCTTCGGTGAACATTCTTGGAAATCAACAAATGCAAATGGTGGCAGAAGCATTCATTGAAGACTCGGAATTCATCGCGTCGGTTGACTACTGATATATACATATCCAGAACAACGCTACAACGCATAATTAAAAACATAGGCATCAAATATGGCGCCCTCATTTACTCCATGACCTTCATGAAGACGATTTTAACCGTCGCTTAGAATTTTGTGAACATATAGAAGTGTTGTTCCCAAATGATTTTAACATTTTTGGACAGATAAGGACAATTTTAAAATTGACGGAACTGTAAATCGTCACAACTGTGTTTATTATTGTATAGACAACCCTCACCAAATTAGTTGACAGTCCCGGATTCACTGTTTGGGCAGGAATTTGAACTACTAATATCCACGGTTCACATTTCTTTCCAAATACGGTAACAGGAGAGCGTTATATCTGCACATGTTGAATGCTTTCGCCATCCCTTGCTTCAAACAACTCGTAGGAGCAGACGGCGGCAATAACAGCATTTGGTGGCAACAAGATGGAGCTCCTCCGCAGTATGCCATTTGTGTTCGAGAGACATTGCATAGGGAATTTTCTGGTGGGTGAATCAGTCGCAGAGTGGCCGGCGCGTAGTCCTGATCTATCGCCATTTGACTACTCGGTATGGGGCATAGTCAACGAATTTGTGACAGTGAGAGAATAATGAACCTTGGTCATCTTCGTGAAAGAATAATTTGTGCTTTTGAAAATTTTTACGAAACCTTGTGCTCAAGCATTTGTAATTCTGTTCGTGGTCGAATTCAAGAATGTATGAGGAACAATGGCCGATATATTGGAAATAGAAGAAATTAGAGTTATCGTTTTTGTTATTTTTGTGTGTTCTGTATGTTAAAACAAAATGTTTTGTGTTTATATTTTATTCATATTTCACAACTTCGACGGTCATATACTGTATGGGCCACCCTGTATTTTATTTCTTTTACTGCATCAATTCATATAGATTATTTTACTGGACCAGTTTTTTATTTATTGTATTGTTTTAGAACTCTATTCTAACTATCTCTAGTCACTCACGCTGCAATTCTCTTGATAAAGGGTCGTAGACGAAACCGCGGTTGAGAATACACTCTTATTTTAAAGTTGCATTTGTTTTACGTTGAATTGTTTAGCGTTCCAATAAATCAATAATAATGAATATGTTTTTAGCGTAGTACCTGAATCGTGCGTCGAAGGGATACTCACTACCATCGAGCAACAGAACAAACATAAGCAAACCATCACTACTTTGCGCAAAGCATACTATAGCTTTCAGATTTATATTGGATATTGAGAGCCTCATTCTGTAGTATATTGATATTGTAATGCAATTATGAATTAATAATCACCCCTATACAGCAAATCTTTTAGAATACGTCTGCAAATATTTTTCCTCCTTAGTTATTTAAAGTTAACAAAAGACACTACAGCTGTCACCTCGATTGAACAGCTGGTCAAGTGGGGACGGAATTCCTATAATTACTGTACATTGGTACTGCACATTAGACCTGACGCCAAACATATTTATCTCATTGATTAAACATACTTTGCATACGAATTCTCCCTTCCTAGTCGGGTAACATGTGGCTGACAGGCTTGACGAAAGAGAAGCAAAAATATTCTTTCCAGTTTATGAGCACTGAATAATGTATTCTTCCTCTGTACAGTATATCAGCACAATTTAGAAACTTTCTGGCAAAATCTGGTTCGCACGAAAGCGAAACTAACGCGGATGAAATATTGATACAGTACAACAAAATACTTTTGCTATTGCTGAAATACTATCTTAGCAAAAAATTAATGAGACTGAAAATTTAGAAAAATTTATAATGTGTGTATTAAATAATAAATATGACAAATCTTTTAGACCAATCATTCACCAATAAGAAATAAATAAGTTTACAGATAAACAAGGTTGCATAATATTTTTACTGGGTACCCATTATTTATCCTAGTCGAGCGTTATTTCATTCTCTAGATGAATGCGCGATTCAGCACAGTAGAGTTGAATTCATGCTTCAGCTGGATTGCATATTACAGGTCCTTGAATTCTACCGCATCGATCACCTACTCGCTTTAGTTAGATTGCTAATATTGCATGCGCACACATATTCGGCATGTAAATGTATGCCGAGGAGGTTCCACGAGGTATTAATTCCCCCGATCGTCTCTTTGCCTCTCCCAGAGAATGCGACAAACAGTCCTTCTAAGGGCTACAGGCTTAGGCTTGAAAAGACCATTAATAAATAAAATATAACTTGTAATATATCACCGTTGGTGGTCTTTCACTTTTACTTAGCAATATGTTTACTGTGCGTATATGTATAGCTGCTATCCGTAGCCTAATTTAAATGGTCTGTCGTCACAATTGGTGAAGATTTAAAACAAATGTATAAATGAAAAGATTAACCCAGATTTATTTACAAAATTGAAGAATGCGAATCTTTTTTAATAGCATTTAAAATGAAACAGAGGAAAGCAGAGCAAATGAACGAAATTTGAAGATAAAAAAGGGAGAGCTATAACAAAACTGGCCAACACTGGGACATTTGTTTGAAGAAACATTTTTTTCTTATCATTAGACAAAATACAAAGAGATCTACAACCGAAATCTGAAAAAATCTCAAATCAGATTGAAAGATGAATATCTGTTTGTTTTTGTTGATGTTCACTTTTTGTGGCCAGAGATTGTTATAATCACTAGTGACATGACAGCATCCACAGTTCTAGAATGGTTGAGCCACATAATGTACATGGCCCTGGACTTACAGTTGAACAAATATCTAGTTCTATTTCAACAGGACATTTATTAATCAAAATGGTCACTGTTAGACATTTTTCTGTTACTACTTCTTCATAAATTAATTTTGCGATGAAGAACGAGCGAATTAATCACTATTATTATAAATGTAAATATAAAGCTGGCATAGAAGAATACAGTAGCATTTAAAAAACTTAAATTGCCATTTCAGTTGACTAGATTTATCGACCATAATTTAATTGTGACCAATGGTATTATCGAATTTACTTGCATATTATTCATGTAGTCATAAGCCTAAGTAAGCTGATTTGACAGTGAAAGTTCTCGCTGCTCATTTCTATGACAGTATTCAAAGGAAAGCGGCAGAGAAAGCCTGGATTCACAAACTAAGACCAACTATCAACATCGTGCATACAGGTTAATTGTATCAGTTATTGTCTGTGATTCTACGTGTATCAATCAGTCTATTTTCATTCAGCCGGATCCGTAGGGCTCAGGGGGTGTTCGTATGTAAACTCTACTCTTATGCACTCTATCGATTGTGCTTGCTCGCTATACCTTTACTGGCCGTTTCTATGTATCTCTCTCCCACTTTTCTGTTATTCCGTATTGTGTTGCACACTTTGATTTACCTCGGTACATTTGGCTCGATAAAGTGTAAAATGAAAATTCCTAACACAATTATTTTTCAGCTTTAGTCTTTATTACTATTTAGCTATGCATATGATTGTAAATAGTATAATATTGCATCTTTGTATAGCCATTGGTAGCTACTACAATAGGAAGAAAGCAGGCCAATTGGTGTTTTGTCGTAGTCACTAATTTGGAATCCCCCAACCTTATCTCTAAATACACTCCTAAATATCTAACGCCCCATGCCAGTCGCCGAAAAGGCAGTGATTTATTAATTTGATCATCGTAAATCTGAGGCGAATTGATATTAAAAAATTATCAATTTTGTCAATTATTAGGAATTTAAGGAATCATTGAATTTGCCACCCTCTACTTTTCGAAAGCTTCCGTCATCCCTGCAACTACAGTTCTAAGAAGAAGCACCCGTGTTCACCATTCCCTTGACGTTATTCTTATGATTCATGATATATTTGAATTTGAATATTATGTACATCGTAAGCGTTAATTTAATAGTGGCTGCCAGTCGGCTGCGGTTTGTTATATTACGAATAATATACGATTCAATTTTGATTAATCATCCTTTTCTCTCGAAATATAGCATCCAACTTTTTTATCAGTGATAAATTTCTAGCTGTTTTAATGAGCAAAACATATTTGAGCTATCTCTTTGTATTTTTGCTTATATTTGTCTGAATAAATAATGTTGGCCAGATTTATTTGAGCTCTTCTTTTTACCCTCAAACTTAAGACATTTAAACAGATTTCGAAAAAGTGGCATTATTTACAATTGTTCAGGTGCCTGAGGAAATCACCTTACAAATACCAACAATTTCATTATGGCGGCGGTCGAGTGAACCCAGCTTTCAATTTCAGAGAGAACATTTCTGAAACGGCGTAGGCAGGTTCGGGCAGCACCTCCTCATGCAACACTTTGTTGCCCAATTTCAGCACCTCTCTCACCCCACCTCCTCCCCCCTTGACCGGCAGGTGGTCCACAAAAGGAAATTTCCTCCGCAGACTTGTACAGTCCACGGTTCCTTGGGCGCCTCCGCCCTCCACCACGTGCGAATAGCCGAACATCTGGCATTGGGACCCCTCGCCGTAGGATTGGACCAGAAAGGCGAAGGTGTCATGCGGAGCCGGCAATCGCATCGCCCCGAAGGGTCGGTAATGCAGGGGGAAAGTCGTATTCGTCAGGTAGGCATAGGTCCGTCCATACGTCCAAATAGTGTCGGTCAGATGAGTGGCGTTCTCCTTGTAGAAGCTCATATCGATATAGGGCCATCGCCAACCGTAGCTGCTGGATTTCCAGCCGTCCTCCCGGTAGAGTTTACCATGGCCAGCATCCGTGTACCGGTATCTGGGCCGGTAGGGCCGGAAAAGCGCCGGCAAATCGCGTTTGACTCGGTGGGGCAGAAAGACGTCGACGTCGTCGTCCCAGGGGACCAGGCCGTGGTGTCGGAAAGAGCCGAGGAGAGTTCCGCCGTACATCATATAAGTGATGTTGTGTTCGCGCATCACCCGATCGAAGAATTGCAGCAGATCCAGCATCATCTCACGCTCCACCGGTTTGAGGAATACTTGAAACGCTTTAGTCTTCTTTACCCGCTCTTTGAATTTGACTGCCGCCGGGGTGGTAGACTTGGGAGCTGTTGAGGGCAGTCGATTTGTAGTCGAAGAAGGGATAACTAACTTCGTTGCGGCTTCCTTTGGCCGTGTGGTGGGATGTGACACGACAGTGGTTTTAGAAGATCTTGTGTGCGCCCCCGTTGTACTACTTCGATACGGCGTTGTAGTTTGCGCTGCCTTGGTCACAGTCAACAATTTGCTTGTCTTATCTATCAAACGTGCCAGTCCTTTTTCCAAAGACTTTCTACTGGCCATGAGTCGCTGATTATTAATCCAGTAAACGATTACCAAAAGGAGCAACAAAATAATGATAATTTTCGCAATTTGCGCCGTCTTAAAATATCCCAAATTCATTTCCGCCTAAACGTACGTCAGTGTCTCTCCGACTCGGAAGACTCAACTCTGTTCGAGTGTGAAGTGAGAGTCGCTTGCACCAAGTCAGTTGTTTCATATGCAGTCGTCTACAGCGCTCATGTGCAGTGTTTGTCTTTGGGCTTTAAAGTGCCAAGGTGTACTAATTTGGGGCAGCTGTTGCTCGCTCGTCAGTCAACGCACGAGCAAACGACTAACTACTCTATTCTCAAATACACACCCTATTGATCTACCGAAAAATAGCCCGTTTTACAGACAATTTCAGATATAGTTATAGCCGCCAGTCTCCTAGTAGAAATGTTTTTAAATTAGGTCATACACTAAGTCAATTGTGCACCCAGAGATTGGATGGATTGCCTAGATTGACTGATGGATGGATGGTTGTCAGGTGGTGGGACCCATGCGTCAGAGGAGCCGGAGCTCCCGCAGGTACGAGGCCACTGCCACGGGATCCTCCGTCTGCACCGACAGAGGCGGGATCCCCACCAAACGGACTTTTCATCAAAAAATCACAACACGAATTTTGAAAAACATATCTTTACTAAGAAAAACACAAAGTTGGCGGAAAACTATAGACTAGAAGACGGTAGGCATTCTGTACAAGTGAGCTATTACGCACATTAAGGTCTGAATTAAAAACAAAAAACAAAAATTATCACTCAGACTGTGATGCAAAAGAAGAACAGTACAAAAGTTGACAAGCAAAAACAAAAAACGAGAAGAACAATTGAGGAAATTATAATCATAATTATCAAACATGTCAAAGGGGTGAGGGCACTGGTCACTGCTCAAAGGTTACAAATTTGATAATGAAAAATACGACAGATGCTCAATAGACGTCGGCAATCTCGAACAAAGCACATACACGATTGAATACCATCGGCAATGCTTTACCCGGAGATGAGATTTTTAGTTCTGAAAAAGAATCCGACCTCAGAATGACATGAAAAGCACGACACTGATCAAATGCATAAAAATTACCACGAAAGTGAAAGTACTAGGGACTTTATTGTATCAGTATTACACTACATATATTGATTTTTATATTCATACAATCTTTTCAGTATAGTGATATATGCTGCATTACTTAATCTTATACTATAGAAGATAGAACGAATTTGCCTCTTTTCACTCAATTAATTTATATTTTTTAAGTTTTAACTGCAGTACAAAACATGAAGGAAAAAGTTAATAACAGAGTGTGACAGTGTGTGTATAAATAAGAGGGATAGAAGGGAGAGAGGAAAACAGACAGAAACAGCCAGAGAAATAGAGAGAGAGAGACAGACAGACAGATAGATAGATAGATAGACAGACAGAAGGGGAGGAAGAATTGATCGAGAAGATTGAATTGGAAAGGTGAAGGGAGACAGAGACAAAAATGGAGAATTTTCCATTTTAAGACATACTGTACACTAGAGTGCTGTCGTGGTTCAGTTTTTCAAAGTCAACTGAAATTGGTCGCACAGGGCATACGTCGGTTCGCGGACAACTTTCACATGGATTACTCGATCGCCAAATTTAAGAATCTCTCTAATACCTGCTTTGTGAGGCAAATGTTCAACAAAAGCAAATTGAGCAGACAGGACTGCACAGTTTACTGAGGAGAACATGTAACCGAGCATACCGCATTGGGCATTTGGGCCGTACATCCGGCGGAGAAACGCGAATGTGTCGTGGGGAGCTGGAAACCACATCGTGCCCAGTGGTCGTAGATGAAAATTAAATACTGCACTTTTGGGAAATGAAATGTTTAAAACAATATCAGTGATAAAACTCGCATTCTCGACGAAATAGTGTACGCTGATATGAGGCCAGAGAATAAAGTGCAAATTCGTTCGCCATCCGTCGAGTGGAAAGAGTTTCCCGCCTTGTCCGTTGTCTATATAGCCATAGTTGTCCTCGTTCGAGTCAAATATTTGATGCAACAGTATTAGCTCAGTTTTAGACACCAAAACACATATTTCATCATCCCATGGAATAAATCCGTGATGCCGATAAGAGCCTAGTAAAGTTCTGCCATGAATTATATATGGGATTTTGTTTTGCCTCATCACACTGTGAAAATAACTCATCAAATCCAGCATCATGCCAATTTCTAACTCTCTCTGAAATGGTCTGAATAGTGCGGTCGTATCTCTGTCGTTATATAATTCAGTGAGCTCAGGCAATTTGACAGACATATGTATAACCAGCAGAATGAAACAGAATGAATAGATCACAGTTATTGTTAGATAGATAGCTTCCAGTGGGACCATATTCAACACATGTAATAATTTGGATAGCTTGTAGGATGCCTTCATGAATGTGTTAAAAGTTATGTCAATATAGCAATCATATATTTGAATTGCAGTATATAAGTAGGTTTACCCGTATAGCTTTAGTAATCGCAGCATCTGCAGAATTCAAATTTATTGATTTAGCTTGGAATCAATCAGGCTAT
>JAUYWV010113429.1:0-12325 GCA_032274565.1 Nematoplana nigrocapitula
CGGAGGATCCCGTGGCGGTGGCCTCGTATCTGCGGGAGCTCCGGCTCCTCTGACGGGGGTGCCGCCTGATCCAATCCCCATCACCTTCAGCCAAAGTATCAATCCACATGCCGACAAAGCTGATCCAGTCACAGTGCAGAAGGGGAAAACAATGAACTACCTCCGCACACTAGCCACAGCCGACATCAACAACTGGTCAGACGGGTCAGTTACCAACAGCACCGACGAAGGTGGAGAGGCTATGTTAGCTACGACGATTACAAGAACACAAGACTTGTACCTGCTGGAAGGTTCAGCTCCAGCTACCACGCTTGAAGATCTCAACACCATACATACAAAGGGCAAACTAATTAGAACAAACACAGACAGCAAATCCTCCATTGACTCGCTATCCCAAGGCCCTCAGAACAACACAAGGAACACCACCAACCAAATTTAGAAGCTCCTTTACAACTTCAGAGACACCAAGATCCACTTCCAATGGGTGCCATCACATTGTGAGATAGAAGGAAATGAAAAAGCCGACAAAGCTGCGGACGAAGCGGCCAAAGTTCCTATGTCGCCGCCTGTACGTGGTGGGACCACAACCTCTCGAGGCTCAAAATGCGACACCTTTCCCTGCCCCTCCGAAAGGGGGGGGGGGCAATGCCCGGGTTTTCGGGCTGGTCGTTCACAAGCCACGCACTGTGGTTGGTGGCGCTGATCCTCCGTGCTGGAGACGTCGAGAGGAATCCCGGCCCTGCTCTCTCTGCACACAAAACATCACAAAAAACACACATCATACCCCTGCAACACTCATCACACACACTGGGTATACAAAACATGCACACAAACAAGCATAAAACAATACACAAACACATGGCTTTGCCCACAACACACAACAGAAATTTTAAAAGTAGTAAAATCAGATCAAGACAGCCTCGTGTTACACTACAATGAAAGATAAGTACATTTCACGCCATATTATAAAAAATCCTTTTACTAGTGCATCTGATATAGTAACTGAAGTGTTTCACTGAGAATGTTTTCGTAGTCAGCTCACTATTGAAAACGTCTCCAACCAGAATCACAGCTAAAATCTTACAAAGTAGCAAGAAAACCATGCTTAAGCCCAAAGAACATTAAAGATAGGTTGCAATTCTGCTTTAGCTATGCTTTTATTCATTCGGGCCATTAGTGTGCATTTTATATCAATAACCTTGTATGATATTATTTATTAAATAGAATTCAGTAACTTAGTTTTAATAAATTAAAATAATTATTTTATATGGATTCATTCAAAATAGTTCATGCAAAATTGTGTTTTATTAAGAAATGTATTGTTATAATTGACGA
Source organism: Nematoplana nigrocapitula (assembly GCA_032274565.1). Classification (NCBI taxonomy): domain Eukaryota; kingdom Metazoa; phylum Platyhelminthes; order Proseriata; family Nematoplanidae; genus Nematoplana; species Nematoplana nigrocapitula. The sequence continues at coordinate 1,336 of JAUYWV010113429.1, forward strand.
ATAATATTAGTAAAATATGACCATATACCCAAATCATCAATATATATGGATATGGCGGCATAAACCATATCTATAAACAATCAAGATATAGATACGGCAATGGTGACCATACCTATAACACAAGAATGTATAGATACGGCAAAGGTGACCATATCTATAACACAAGAGGATATAGATATGGTGACCATATCCATATCCTCGGTCTAAAATGTTTCTTACAATTCAATGAACTTACTGAAATCCTTTTTTTGATATTAACAAAAATTCAGGGGCTATTTTCAAACATAATGTTTGGTGTATTACTATTTACTTACAATAGGGGCATTCCATGCCAATTAGACAAATACCCACAGTTAGTCTTCTATCTAATATATTAAACCTTTGCAACACATTTTGCTGCACTACTATCATCCCCCTTCATTTATTCATAATAATTGCTTTTAAAAATATTAAAATTTATTTCTACTTATGAATATTAATCTAATTACTGAAAATTATTTATAAAAATGTCAAGATTTATAGTAAAATACAGCAACATAGTGTATGATATATTTTAAAATGGCATGTGAATTTTTGTTTACATTGGAAGATATGTAAACACAGCATTCACTATAACTTTATTATTAATAATTGTTGTTGAATAGGAATAATTTTCAGTAATAAGATAATTCAAGTTTGTCAGAAAACCAGGAAAGCTGCATGTGATTGTGTTATGCATATAGTCTTTTACACCACTTTTCTGCATATAATAAATGTTTCGTTTGACAACATCTGGGGTGTCCTTCCTCTTTATTGCTTGTGGGTGTCCCAAGCTATCCCAAATATCACCCTGCCTTTCGCAAGCACCCAACTGTCTCTCTCCTTACTCTCCAGCCTCCACCTTTCTCTTCCTCCCTTTTCCCATCACGCACCTATGTCCCACCAAAACCGAAATCTCCCTCTCACTTGTTTTGGTAATTACAAGTATGAAATGATTCTTGGCATAGTTACAGTTTCCAATTATATATTTACATTAGGATAATTCATAATTTGTTTTACAAAATAATGTGATTATCACATATATATACTTAAGAAATATTTATCATTTCTAATGTTTGAAGACTCTATGTAATTGTTTTATGATGATTCATCTGTTTTTTTATCATTTTTTAGTTGATTAGCAAAATAAAATAAGAGTAACTAATACAATATGTCTTTATTTGACCGGTTTTTGGGGCAACTCTTCTGTAACAGAATATTCGTGAAACTAAGCCAAGGTATATAAGTGAAGTTCTAAAATGAATCAATGCCAGTTGGTGGCACAGTAAAATTGAATGAAACAGTAAAAACATTAAAATATATTGCAGTAAAACGAATATCCTGTTAAATGAAGTTGTTTATTTAAAATAGGGTTTTCTGCTTTGATGTGTAATACCTCTTTTATTTGGAGTAAAAATGGTAAAAAGGAACTATAAAATCTTGAAATTAGCGGTGTCCTTAGTAACTTATGATTCTCCAAAGAGATGCTAATTAATGTATATATGCCAAAGCCAGCCCATTGATAAAATAGTGGTGGTAATAAAACCACAAATAGAATTCTTATTTAATCAACCCGCAACTCAGCTATAACAAAAAGAGAACACAGATATAAAATAACACTGTCAATGAATGTATGTATATTAGAGACGGCCGCCACCAAATTATGTAGTTTGACCATCTCATACTAACTGCTTAATTAAAACTTAATCTCCATGTCATTAAATCCAAAACCTAATGAAAAGTGACTAAACTAAAAATAATTTGAAAATAAATAAATTAAAAAATACTCTCAGTGGAAATACCAAATATCTGAATCAACTTACCATTCAATAATGACTGCACACAACTTTATTGCTTTATTAAGTAGTTAGACAAATACTTGTATAAAATATTTATTATGTGTTGTTAAAAATATTAATTTTCAACAGATTGATGTGTCAACTTTTATATAAAAAACTAACAACTGTGATATGGCATAGGTAAACTAAGCTTAACTAATCGACAGTTGATTAATTTGTATATTACGAATCTTTGTTAAATTCATTTTTCAGAATCACCTAAACCTTACTTCTCATTCCCAATCAGAATATTTTACTGACTCCTTGATAACAAAAATGGACAAATTCTCAAAATCCCTTCCCGATGATCCCTCCATCATCGCTGCTGAACCGAGTAGCACCAACCTCAGATCATCCCACAATAGACGACCTCGTAATGGGACCTCTATCAATCTAAATAAGCGAGAAATGGGCTACATTGATACCCTTCACCCATCTTATGGTTTTATCACTTGTACAGATCGTAATTCGGGAAAAACAACGGACAAACGTTTATTTTTTCATGCCTCAGAATACAATAGTAATTTTGATGAAATTACAATTGGAGGTAAGTAGTATTGAGATACAAGAAAACAAATTGGTTATTTAGACATTTACGAAATGTAAATCAAAACAATTTATAAACAAAGCGAATTCCATGTGATTCATGGTATTGATGTAATATGGATAGAGAAGACAAGGGTTTAGTTTCATAGCATTAAAGATGAACTAGTCTAAACTTGGAAAGTAACTAACTGCGTAAAAGTCACAATAGGAATTCATTGTATTGAAAGGCCGCCAAAAGCCGTAGTCTTGTAATTAGCAATTTGGCTAATACAGTATAAGGGAATTTAAATTGATCCATTGTTAATCTTGTTCATGGAATGACTAGTAAAAAATTATTAATTATATTTTTGTTTCATCTGTCCCGGACTGAAATTTTTTACGTCGATCTAGTTACCGAGTTGTTATTATTGTTTAAATTCTAAAATTATTTTACTTCTGTTAATCAGTGCATTGGACGAGGCGGTTGTTGGTCGAAAAGCTGACCACTTCATACAATGGTTTTGTCTTAATTAATTGTATAATCTCTTTTCATAAGTAAGCTGATGAATCATGTATATGATTCATATAGTCCTAAGATTCACAGATGAAATAGGACACACAGTATTTAGATTTACCGAGACGTCAGGAGCAAGCCTGGGTTTCTGAAAGCCTGACTCCCATTTGTTTCAAGCAATACCAAGTCACAGATTGACTTAAGTATTTCTCCAAAAACATTAGGTTATATCTAGGTGAAAATTATTTGATATATATATATTATATTCTCGATATTCTTGCATGTATCACTCTTTCCAGATTTTGTGGAATTCCAAGAAGACAGTAAGAATAGCCGTCCTGTAGCAGTGGCAGTGGTCAAGATGACACAAAATTGGTGTATCATGCCCATGTTGCAAAAGGGAACCATTGTGAAGCTTAACAAAGTATCCCCCTCTTCAAAAAGACATGTAAGTCTCCTAACTAGTAGGAATCCGTTATCTCAGGGCGTCTGACAGACTTTAGGGCATCCGGCATTGTTAGTGCGCACGAAACCTTCTTCTGACAAACAGTAAGGCATCCACACGATTGCCAACTTTATTAAAATTGCTCCCAGAAGGATGCGAGAATTTAGGGGAAGTGGGGAAGCGAGGTCAAACGGGGGGAGAAACCTTGGGAGCGGTAGGCTTAAGGCAACTAAAAAGAAATTGAAAAGAATATCCCTGAAAACTACCATAAGAGCACGATAAACAACCTAGAGAAGAAAACTGGGATACATGATTGTCGATGCAGCACAGAAACAGGTAAGAAAAAATAAAATAGACTAGAACATAAAATGCTCGATGACACCAGTGATCAAAGAAGCCTTTAAGAGAAGAAGTGAAATGAAAAACACAATAGACATCAACCGAAAAGAACATATAGCAGCCTGCATAGAAACTTCCAACGTGATAACGGAAAATAAAATATGAACCTGGAGAAATCATTTGGAACACAAACTCGACGTTACAACCAACCTCAAACTGGCCTGGAAAACGATTAAAGTCATCGAAGGGCGTAAACCACCTGATACTAAAGACAAAGCACTTATCTATTGATGCAGACCTCACCCTTCTTTAAGTTGTTTTACCCAAAAGTCGATATAAACTTTGGTGCATAAATAAATCCTAACCCGGTTGTTTGAATCAACATCATGGCAATACTTCATTATCTGCTTAAACCCTGTGTGTATTTCGTCATTCACTTGCCGTCATCAAGACAAATGCACAATTCACAAGTAAGCAGGGTCATTATCGGGTAGAAATTAGTAATCACATGTCGATTGGATCGATGCACCAGAACACGATTCAACTGCTGCTTTGGAGAGCTTAGCTAAAAACGTACTCTCAAACCTGGCTGAGCAAATACACTGTAGTTAGGGAAAACACAGCACTAAAATGAAAGGTTACTTATCGTCAACTTACATCATAGGTTGATTACCGCCACTCTTAGCTTAATCGACCATTCGTGTGTGCTGTCATTACCTTTTAGAGCAAACGGCTTTCAACAACTGAAAAACCAGAGGAACCCTTAGGCAGTCTAACATATACGGTAAACGCCGAGTACTTCTATTTGGATTTCTATCAGTCCGATTTGCAAGAGGGCCACAATTTGAAAGTTGATGACTCCGTCACCTTCCAAATTACACAGGAATTGTGGTAAGCAACTTTTTATCAAAACCTTTTCATGCTGATAGCATGCTTTGATTTGCTGAAGTGTTGGCATTAAGATAACGAATTCGAGTAGAAAACGGAGCGCCGAATTTAAATATGTAATATCCAAAGTTCCCGACCGATTTCGGATGCAAATATCCATTCTCAAGGGATCCATAACATTTTCGAGAAGACAAACCAAAAATGAATAATACGAAACTAGATAGAACAGTTAATAAAGCTGATTAAAAACCTATCTTGACAAGAAATCCAAGAATCACCCCCTTCTTCAGCTTTCGGTGAAGAATGCCAAAGACTTCGAGACATGTTTGAGAAGTTATGTTACCCTTCCAATACTATACTTATATTTAATTTATTCATTTATTTATTCATTTAAAAAATATAAATTATTTCTCTTACATTATTCATTTGATCAAAAAATTGTTGTTTTTAATGTCATACCAAACAGGTTTGTATGGACTATGATTAAACTTTTTCTTAAGATTTTCTTTAGAAATGCTTTGTTCAAAATAAATTCTTAAGTAACTCTTACCTGTGATTTTTTCTGTACTGATTGTAACCTCACTCGTGGTATCCGTAACCAGTTGGGAAATTTTGATAATGCATGTTTAAATTTGGCTTGGTTCTCCGTTCTCTACGTAGCATGCTATGATAAATTGATCGAAATGGTGTAGATTCGAAGTACGTTTTATCAGCTAAATTGTTCCGATTTATAATATCGATGGAAAAACAGATTTCTATTTTAAAAACAACAGCAAGAAGCATTTACCGGATCCGACACGCATCTGAGAAAAGGTTATTTTCTGTTTTATTATTCTGAAATACATTTGTTTGGACATTTCAGAACTTCTGAAAGCACCAAGTTGCAGTGAATACAGTTTAGTTCAAGAATATTAGGCACTCATCTTTGTATATAGACACTAGCGGAGGTACTCCGCTTCGCTCGGAGATACATAGGGCAATAAAATATCAGGAAACAACGAAATGTTCAAGTAAATAATTTATTCTGATGATTCGGTAGGAAAAAGCAGAGAGGAGAATTATGTTGAGAGACTTTCTTTGGATCAGATCAGGGTCAACCCAAGTGAGGGCTAATGGCTTAAAAGCTGCCTAGTCACATAAATTAACCACTACAGTAAAACTGACCTCTTGAAATATAACCAATTTTACTTATAAATTTATAAATCTCACATTTATTAGTAGTATAATAAAACCGTAGGATGTTTTTTAAATATCGTTTGTTTTTACCTGTTTTTTATTTACTAATTATGCACTTTTAATGGGCCTATGTTACACCCAGTGAAACGCCGGTTCATTTGATACGCTTTGCAACCCTCCGCCATGTTCCCTTCTCGAGTTATAAGCGTGCAGAATGACATGGCGAACGATCACCTCAAATATAGTTATAGATTACTCTTATATACGTTCATTAATTTGCAAAGTCGAGAGGGGTGAAACTCTGGAAGTATATTATTATCACATGGACGATTGCAGCTTATGGCGGCGTGTGCTATATGCGGCTACCTGTTATTTGCTCATGCCGTGTGGATACTGTCATTTGCTACTCAAGTCAAGTCAGAATTGTTCGTCGTAATCAGTTTTTGTTCTACAGCGCATCATTCGAGCCTTCAGGGTGTTCATATGACGTTTACATGGCCAAAATGTGCCCCTATTAGCCCTGTCAGCATTCCCTCTTCACCCATCGTATATTCTACGTCTCCACCTCTGAACTTCAGTTTACTTGCTTTACTCGTACCATCCTCTCCCGCCTTCGTTCTAGTGACCTGGAAATCCCACTTTCTCCATGTGTTTGAGCTAGCTAGGAATCTAAAGACCAGCAGCTTTGGTTTTCTATCGCCGGACCAGCAGAGTAGTGCCTTGGTTAATATCACCCAGAGAGTGGCTGTTTTTGCTATATCCACCACTTCAATGTTTTAATGCATTTATGCTTAAATGCATATTATCCAAAATCGGAACACGTTTCTGAATGTTTAAATGAACTGAATTATGTTTAATCGCGTATTGCAGATCATAAATAACTTTTTATTTGCTTATTGTATAATATATTTTGTGAAATTGAATTAGTTTGCATTAGTAAAAAATGTGTATATTGGTATAAATAAACAACCGCTCTCATACTCTATTAAAAATGATGCTGTTAACTTGCTAAATTTTTGTTTTGTCCTGCCTCTTTTATTTTTAATGTACCAGGACTAGTGCAGTGCACGCAACGAATGTGTGCAAGGTGAACAAATCGCACCGAGTCAAGGGTGTGATTAGTTCTCTGAAAGAAGGATACGGTTTTATTGAGCGCGAGGACGAAGTGAAAGAGATTTACTTTAACTTCTCCGAGTTTCCCGGCCCCCAGGAGAAACTTGAACTGGACCAGGAGTTGGAATTTACTGTAAAACACTTAAGAAATGTGAGTAAATTGATACACATAACCTGGGATATGTTAATACTTAGAGCACGGGGCGCTGTTTCAAACTAATAAGAGAATACTATGCTCTGGGGCACCCATCCCCCAATCCTGCACTCTAAATATTTTAGATTTGTTATATGATTATCTGAAGCCTCCTCACTACACATCCTTCCATTCCCGTGGTAGGATGTCCGACCTCCAGGTATATTATTATTTGATACCGGAACTCGCTCCGTATGTCTAGAATTCCGCCGTGAGTCGCCTCAATCAATTATAAACCAGCTATTCTTGTCATTCTAAAATAAGTATCAAATCAGATTAGAAAATATTTGCAGTTTAACTATACAGATTGTCATTTTCTGAACTATTTCTACAGTACATTGACAATTTCTTATCTCCTCTTCTACTTATATGTCTGAGACTCAAACCTCTCGGTCCTTGGTTTTTAAAGGAAAGGTAATAATTGTAGTAAAGGCAACAGACGAAAGAAAGTCATTTGCTGTAGACAAATATTATTAAGTTTATAAACAAACCAATTCGAAATGGAAGTAGCATTGGTATTGTTTTATCTATCGACAATAAGATACATCATGGCCTGTTGAAATTCATACTAAATTCCTGACAGTCATAACGTGCCAGACGAATCAAGTCTTTCTCATCAGGTAATTTGCCTACGCCCAAACTACAATTCAGACAACTTCCCATTTTCAAACGGCCTCAGATTACAATGAATTAAACTTATTGGCTACCGAGTATATCCATCATCAGGACTGATTGGTATGTGTTTTGGGGTCTACATCTTCGCCAAGGACCATTACATCTTTCTGTGTAGAAAATTGTAAGGATCATGAAGTAATCCCTGCAACCTTCTTCTTCTTCTTCCCAGACCCGAAGGCAATCAGTTGTCATGTTGCGGATTAGCACAAGACCAGAAAACAGCTACCCATATCAATGTGTAGTAGAGAAACATCTGTAATGGAATTTTATTTGGAGCAAGCAGTGTAAGAACGAATAAATTAACAAGATGTAACCTTGTTTTCTATGGTTTGGGGTAAAAGTTAAAATTTAAGTCCTCTAATAATGTTTGTTGGCTCTAAATCCACGGAAAAGTAGTTTTCATTTTATTTTTATATAATATATGTAGATTTATATGATTTGTTTTATATGAAGATTAACTTTTACATAAATTCGATACAGGCACTACTAAAAATGGAAGCGAATGGGAGTCTATTTCTATTGTTAATCTTATATTTTTGTTAGGTATTTTAATCCCATCCGTAGTTTGTTTCTTGTGTTGCTTTAGCGATAGTACAGTAGAGACATAAGAGGTGCTTTGCATTCTGAAGAAATTTCTACTCATAGGGAGCCATTAGAAGATCGACTATAGTGTTGGGCCAGGTCGATTGTCCATCCTTCTAATAGTACAGCTTCCCGTTAAACACTAGCTTTCCAGATATTGCATATTCATCATCATCATCATGCGGTGTGTCTCAGTTCCCGAAAGTTGGCAACAATGTCGCGCCATTTCTCTCCTCGGCTTACCTTTTAGCTTCTGTTGCTGTCCAGCTCCAATCATCTACTGTTAAAAATGTTCTGATGGGGGAGGATATGCTAAATTTAGACATTCTGACATCCGAGTTAGTAGTATGACTTTATGCTACCCCTTCCATCGGCTGATCTACTTATCACGTCACACCCTATAGCAACGATGTCGTTGCGATGGACGAGGTATCATAAAGTCATACTGTTCGAGTTTCCAACTTTAAATTGATGATGACTTTAAAAAGGCTAAGCAGTAAAAACATTATTTTAAGTTTTATATGAAAATTGATTTTCTAGTACACGCATCTCGTGAAACACATCTGTAATTGTTTTAATCTAGCTACTTCTTCTAGATGAATTATTACTTCACTCGAAGTTTGAGTATTCCTGTAAAGACCTGCAGAAAGAAATCTGAAAGATAGAGAGCAAAGATGTATTCTCACGACCATTTTTCAAATTTAGAAAAAAATTACCGTAATGCTGTATGAATGTCACATCTGTGCGCAATGTAGTTGATTATCATTTTAATTACGATTTTGTTTCCTCAATTTAGGGCAAAGAGGAGGCGGTAAATTTGAAACTTCTACAGTCCGGTACCGTAGTCTTTCAAGACGTGTCCCCCAATATTTGTCGGGGCACGGTTCTCCGTTCGTGGGACATCAAGCGGTTGCCAGAGGACCCACTGAGCGGCCGAATTGCCTGGATAGAGGAACTTTCCGGGTGAGAACTTCTCAACTCTCTCACACACATCTCTCGTCTCTGTCTTCGGCTTGTCTACACATTTACCTTCTCCATAATCACTCAAAGCATCCGCCAGTTTCTGTTCCAACATTCTTCTTCCTTTCGGCTCAATGAACTTGTAGTTTGATTCGAATTGTCTTGACCTTGTAATTCTTTCTTATGCTTTTCTCTATATACGCCGAGTTATTATTGATTTTTTGGATCTGACATTTATCGAAAGTTTTAAAGATTAACAGCTAGGTAATATTAAACGTCTCCCATTAGAAATATACGATTGATAGAAAAAATCATTATTTATGGAACACGCTCTGCATCTACATTATTAATTTCTTTGGGCCTATACTTTAACAATGATCTGTGTTCCTTCCTTTCCCGGCATTGATTTGCTACTCAATTCTCTTGATTTATGTAAGTGTCGATGTTTATGTTGGTCTTCGTGTCTACACAAAAAGTTTAACAAAATAGCATGATAATCTTTCAAATGATTCCAAGTACTGTTCGGGCGAGGCAATGTGAGGCGGTTGTGTCATAGTTTATATAGCAACCCAGTTGGTATACTCTTTACTATGTGTTTTCCTGTCGTTCAGCAACTGCGTACAACTTCCCTTTGGCGAGCGCGATCAGAAGGGCACCTACACCCTGAGTCCTGGTGATCTTGTCGAATTTCGTTTGGCACTCGATCGACGCGATCAGTTGCAGAGAGCAACCGAAATACATCTCCTCGAGGAGACATTCGGGAAAAGCAAGGAGCCACGTGATTGCGGCATGATTGTCTCCGTGCTTCCGGACAAGAAGGTGGGCAGTCAGTATTGATTTTGGCGTCTTCTACGTAGAATTCTAGGCAAACACCTCTCCAAGACATGTGAAGCAGTCCAGAACAAAATTTTGGACCACTGCCCAGCCCCTTTAAAAAGTGTGAAAGAAATCCTATCCGGCCCCTTATTAGTTGCCCTTGCCTTGATCTAATCGAGAACACAGCGCAGCTCCGCATGAGAGAAGTCAACGCACAACCGTCCCATGCTTCAGAGCTTCACCGTTAAAAGCCATCGATTTTCATGGTTATGCTTCCTCTCTTCCCGTGAAAATCGATGGGGGCTAATGCCCGCGCATACCTGCGCAACGAAATTCGAAATGTAACGGATAATGATCACCACTACACATCTCCCGGGCGGGAATTGTGCACAACCATAAAATCCGGTATGTTCATTCCCCCCGTTCCAAGGTTAACCCGTCTCGCCGATTCGTCATTCCAACAGCTATTGGTCCTCAACAACTCTTCCAGATCCTCTCCCAGCTCGGCCACAAGCGGCACCACACTTGGGGGAGCCGTAATGGTGATCTTAATTAAAAATAGAACCTTCCATCACAGCACTGGCAGGAAAGATAGCCTCCTTTAGGGCGGAATCCATCGCCTGCCTCAAGGCTGTCCGCGACTACCGGTGACCAGACTGTGTTTCTTCATCGATTATCAGTCGTTGCTGACTCGCCTCAATCCCGGGCCCTCCACACAAACAGTATTAATTTGCCAGTCTATTTGGAGGCTCCTCTTGTAGCGCACCAGAACACTGGCTAATGACCTCCTATGGTTACCGAGCCATTGCGATCTCCGGGGCAACGAAAATGCGGACTCAGAAGTAGAAGAGCTGCTCCGAACTATCCCACTGGACCTCGACTCGGCCTATAGCGCTGGCAACACTGCA
>JAUYWV010113440.1:0-12324 GCA_032274565.1 Nematoplana nigrocapitula
CGTCAGACATACAAATTCAAAAGATTTACAAATAGGTAATAGGCGAACTAAAACACAACAAATAAACCAAGTCAAAAGATCTTCAACAAAAACTAACAGGCAAATAATAAGAGGTCACCAAAACTTTTGTGTCAGAATTCAATTTAAAAAGTATATTATATATGTATAGAGATATTAGTTCTCTTTTCATAACCAAAAGCTTCTGAACTCTCCTTACTGCTACCTTTCTCAGAGGGTTATCATGCATTTATGAAATCCTTAGTCCAAGACTTTTAAAATGATGTTTAATAACCTTGGTTTCTGCTACTGGTACCATGGACCCCATTTGGCAGAATCACTATAATTCCTGAACAGAAAAAGGCAATGACACATTTCACAGACTTCACATACCTCAAGTTTCAGGCACCTGTGTTGTTGTACATATACTCTATGTATCTTATTTATCTCAAGAAAAGTATTGACAATTTCAACAAAACCGGCATAAGATTTATAAACTATTGATTGATTGATTGATTGATTGATTGACTATCGTATTTTTATTAAAATGTGCTGTCTCACTTCTTCTTCCACTTGTCAAAATTGCCACATTACGCCACCAAACATGGCGTGCCCGAGTACTTTGTATGGCGTTATTTTACCAGACTTGTTGCACATTTTCTGTCAACTTGAAGTTGATCAGTTATTGTAAAAAATGTTGTTATTGAGATAAATACAAAAGTATGGAGTTGATGTATTTTGAAATGCTTCTATTCGTTAGATTGGGAATGAGGTGATTTCTTTCTTCTGCGTTTCTCCAAAGGTTATTATACTTTAATTAGACATGTAATCGTTTTTTAATCAATGAAAACCCAGGAATCCACCTTTTCCTCCAATGATGTTTTGTTTTGATGATGGAACATCATGCGAATAATTGTAAATACCTTTAGGGATTTCGATATTAGCAACAATGATGCTAGAGCTATCAGTGTTTGTTTAAATCGTATATCTGACATTTTATAAAGGGAAGGCGTGTGACACTTACCATATTTTCTCCATCTCAATTAAACGAATTCCGCGACAGAGCAGATTAAAGAAGGAACCGTCAAGATTGAAAACGACGCCGGAGAGAATGTTCAGCTCAAGAATTAGAAGAATATCAGGACGGTCAACTATACGCTTCTAGTGGTAGTTAGACTATTGAAATAATCGTTCTTTACATTGTTATTTAATCAAAACTTTGAGAGGAACTGAATAGTGTCAAATGAAATTCCATTTTGAAGGCGTCGTTTTTAATTAAAATTTGATTTTTTGCGTAAGGTACAGTACATACTACTTTGATAGTATCGCTGATTCATTTAAATTACACTCATATCAAATATCAAAGGAGTGACACACACTTTCACCAATCTTCAGACAGGTCATGTGACAGCAGTACCCAAAGGGGAACAAAAGGCGGAACTCTATGAAAAATGAGTAAATTTAATAAATTATACTTATTAACTAATATCCCAAAACCTGGACTAAATATACATTTTACTTATTTTTCATATAGTTCCGCCTTTTGTTCCCTGTTGGCTCTACTCTGAGATCTAATACGCTGTCTAAAGATTGCTGAAAAGTGGTCTTCAAATAATCAGTTTTGGAGATCAGAGGAAGGACAGATGAAATTGTATGTGACACCATTCGACTCCTCTCAAAGTTTTGATTGAGTAACAGTGGGATGAACGTCTAATTTTTCTATAGTGTAACTATTTTTATTGTGTGTAAGTAAATAATCGACCTCCTGGCTGAATGACCACTAAAAGCGAATAGATGATCGTCCTAATATTCTAGGAGTAGTGCTTGTGTAGAGTATTGGCATTCGTGTTTCTAAAAATGTGGAAATCAAAGGACTTGAGTTTGAGACTGAAACAAAACCTGGTGAAAGATCTATCTGCGGTGTAGGCCATTACTTGTATGGATGTGCAAGTTGGACATTAGGGAAGAAAGAGTGAAATCTGGTGGAGATATTTGAATTGTGGCTGTGAAGAAGAGTGTTGAAAGTGTGATGGAAGGAGAAGAAGACAAAGAAATGGATCTGTTGATTACTGTAAGTGTTCCAGAAAAAGGAAGACTTATTGGAGATGGTGAAGAAAGAAATTGATGAAGTATGATGATTTGAAAGAAGAGATGACAACTTGGTCTTGGATACAGGGAAAGGACAAGTATTTGCGAAAGGAAGGAGAGGGAAATCGAACAATGCGATGAAGCTGGCTATCACAAGAAATGTCGACGGCCTTCAAAATATCTCTGGCGCACAGAACTGAACAAATATTCTAAAACAGTTACAGTACTTGTAACCTAGCAATGCTTTTTTCAAAATTACCTGACTAAACCATATTTTGTTATACTAACCGGATATGTGAAATTTAAAGTGTTGCGATGCATTGGTATAAGTAATAAAGAATATTTTCTGTAAAATTTCCAATAGTAATTAACCATTTGGAAAACTGTTCTGATGAACTGATTGTATACCGGACGAATTTCTTGAACTTTGAATGTTAGGAATACCAGTGTCAGTTCATTCCGTTATTCCTGATGAGTGATGAGTCTTTAAATCTTCGTATTTCTTGGTCTACAATATCCGAGAAAAAATGCATTCTTTGCTTACCAATCAATGGCACTTTTCCAATAAACTTCTGAAAGACGTTGTTTTAAAATGCGGTTGTCTTCAGGAAACGATTTTCTTTCGTGATCCGAGTTTTGCTAATAAACCAACTAGTCCAGAATACTCTTCCTAATTACAAACCTAATTTAACGCAAAACCGGCGCTTAATATATCGGAATGCGCGGCCATGGTTGAGGATTAAGAGGTGCCAAGCCATAAATGGGATAACATGGACCCGCACGACTTGACTGCTGTACCGGTCGGCGTTAACGCCGTTGCCTCCATCCTGACAGATTTGAGTCGCTGATTCAGTCTAATCCCACCTCAGAACACGACTCTCCCTCTCTCTCTCTCTCGTCTCTGGTGGGTTCAGTTCCGGGACGCATGGTTGCGATTCCGATCAAAGCGAGGAACTCCAATATGCTCCAGGGGTTTGCTCGTAGGACGTCGTCGAAGATTGAGAGTCCAACAGTTTTCAGTGTCTGAGGACCGAAGAAGAGAAGATGGATTCCTTAACATTGAGGAAGTAGTCGCAGAACAGACTCTCTATCTTCTTGGTGAAGTGTAGGAGTGTTAGCACACTTTCCCCTTAATGTGCTTCCGTTAGCCATTTATGGCAGTCAAGTGTACACCTTGTTGGATTACGTAACATGCTCACTACTAACAGGTTTCTGATTAAAGGGATCGTTGGCACAACTCTCGATATTTACAAAACGAAATGTTCACAAACCTTTTTCTAGACTTGTCACGACAGTACGAAATTTTTGCGTTGCTAATGCTGAATCAGATATTTCGTAATTGCTATTTTAGTTTATTTTAAAAGTGAATGCGAATTTCATTCCAAGATAAGCCTCATCTGGTCTGAAAGTTTCACTACGCAATTTATTAGTCTGGCGTAAAATAAGCATAATTAGACTAATTTCCCATAATATATAATATATATATATATAATGGAAATTCATGCATAGCAAGACTTTTTTATTACAATGGCATAGTATAATCTGTATCGGCAGAAACAACGTCTCAGATTTATATGCTAATTGATCTGAAATTAACCACGCTTACAATAGAGCTGGATTTACGAAGTTATATAATATTATTATCAGATTTCAAGTGTCTGGAAGTTCTCTCAGAAGTGGTTTACTAGGCAAAAATGGCTATATACATGTAAGTTCACTACTAAAAAGTAATTTAATTTCGTTTACAATTCAGATCCAAGAATAGCTTATTTTAGGTTTCATGGAGAAATACACCTACAATCCATTGTTATACATTTTACCGACTGATGGTTTTATTGTTACTGTAAAAGTTGATCCTGTTTGATACAATTAAAAATTGAATTCTTGGATTTGCTCTCCTACTCACATTTTTTATTTGCAAAAAAGGACATTTGTACCATCAGAAAAATAAACAAGTAACATTTTGATTTGAAGAACTTTAATATCATTTATTTTGAAGGAAATAAAGGTACAAAATTAACGACCAGTAGTCGACAGAGAAGTGGAATCCTGAAGAAATCGTCGTGCCAATCTGTTTGCAGTTCAAACACATCGGGGAAGAGAAAGATGTGTCAAACTGGTATTTCAATGATTTTGAAAGTGGAAATAAAATCGAAAGATGACACGTTATACCAATAAAAGGATGAAAATATATGCAGAGGAAATCACCCCAAAGGAAGGTTTTCTAATTCGATTGCATTTTGCCAAACGATCGTAATTGCGCGCTCCGTTTTCGCAGAAGATATGGGAACAGTTGCAATTCAATTCAAATTCAATCCAAACGACCTGCTCCTGGTGCTGAAGAAGACGCCTGGTCGCCAGAGGACTATCAAATCCTCCTCTTGTGGACCAACTCCAGCGGCAGAAAGTCAGGCTCCATCAGGGAGGACGTTGTCAAGAAAATGTTTGCTGTATCAAAACGTGCAGGAGAAGCAGTCCCTCAGACTCGTAGGAATCTGCACTGACAAGATATCGCAAGTTGTTCGCTGATTTTGTGCTGACGAAACTCTGCGGGATAACTTTGTTCAGTTGACTGATCCTTCATTCGTGAACTATAATCGTTCGTTTCACAGATTTGCTGGTAGGTCATTGACAAGGCCGATCAATAACTATAGCGAGATTTTTCAAAAACGACAATGCATATCCATCCAAGATTGCGAATTCTATTTACAAAGCCTGGCGCAATGAGCTTTCACCTAACTGGACGCAGCTGTAGATTAGCAGTGCCAATAAACCAATTGCATGAATGCTTTCCACTGGTAATTCTCAAGAACGAGGCAATGGATTGATTCAAAATTATCTCTTCTCAACAAATTGAAAACGTTATCAGAAGTACCACGTGAAGAAACTCTGCTATGCCTATAGCTATTGGTGTACAAGCGTATAATAGAAATTGATCAACGGGAGAAACGACAGGAATTAAATTACGAATGTTTCTTTTTTAGAAGAACTGTGAACCGCTCCTCAGGTATTAAATGCTGACAAAAATATCCTTGGCAGTTGACACAAAAGAATGTGTGACCATGTTGTCCAACAGGTGACACACAAATATATTAATGTCACCGCCGTAGATTCATCCCTGGTGACAAAATTATGACGTCTTCTGCTGGACTACCTATAAGCACTTGAAAGTATGTCAATAACGTTTTAATATACGACAGTTCCACTGAAATACGATAGCATCCAATGATTAACCATGATACGTACTTGCTAAAAAAAGGAAAACTTTTGCATCTATTGCAAAATTACAAATAATTATTATATATACGAGTATATGTATTTAATTAATAAACATTGAGAAGATTACAGAACGCATGAACAGCATTGATAGAGCTCAGAACAAATCGGTCTTTGAAATGCACTATAATGTAGTTCAGGTAGACGTCTACCACACTAAATTCAAAGCCAGTTTTGTAGAGAGATCCGTGCAACTATTTTCTTATTGTTAAAGTTAAATCTTGCTATACACTAATTATTATAATTACAAGCCAAAAATGGCAAGACGTGTTACTGCTCGTACCATGAAAGACGACACATCATAAATTGTAACTCATTTTCATGTTGTAGGTATAATTTGTACGATATGGCAATCATATTGGTGCTGGTAATTCAATTGCAAGTACATTTATCACTTCGGTTGCAGTACTCGCTTGACCTTGACCTCACTTCTGTTGGGCGACCTTCAATTGTTGATCTATCCCTCGTTGTTATTCGGAACTATATGTACAGTATGGTCAGTTGCCTGAGACAAATTCGGTCATAGATTTCATTCTATGATTAGTAGCTAGGCCAGATGGAACACGCGCAATTAAACACAGCATAAAATGGTTAAATCGTATTGGAATGCCTTTCTCTCGCCAGATAGGTTACGATAAGAAAAACTTGGGACCAGCAAAAAGCGCAGAATGCGATGTAAACTATACGCAACAAATAGTCACTTTGGATGATCAATAAGATGATCGCAATGAACTTTTCAAAACATTAATTATTTTAGTTCGCCGCTCACCAAAAGATTAAAAATACCGAGACTTAATATGTGACAGTGTCACGTGTTGATCCTAGTAATCAACTGGCCCGATCAGTACTTGGAATCATTTGGAAGACAATCGTGCTATTTTATGACACTTTTGTCCAGACACACAGACCAACAGAGACATTCACTAATATAGATCATCACAATAATTGAGTAGCAAACCAAAGTCTGGAATGAAAGAACACAGATCACCGATAAAATATAGGCCAAAAATATGCATATATACCGGGTGTCCCATAAATTGTGATTTCTATATCGATTGTATATATCCTAATGATAGGCGTTTTAATTTTGTCAATATATTACATGTACTGTAGCTAACTGGCTGAAAATACACTTTAAGAGTAAACACCAACGACATAGGCACACCAGTAGTAGGAGAAGGGTCCTCTCTGGCTCACTTGTTTGAGGGCGGTTGTTTGAATTTCCACCCAAATGCGCATAAAAATAAACTACAGATTGCGCACTCACAGAAACAATATTAAACAATTTCCACCATATTATTGAAATATCTTCGAAACGATAGCAGTTGCTGAATATTTTTAGCATTTAGAAATGTTTATTGGAAAAAGTTTTAGTTTTGCATTGCTTATGACATTCTTCAATGGTAAATTTAAATTTAAAAAAATGAATTGGTGCCCATGTGATAGTAGCATAAATGGGATGCCGGTAATATTATACTATCCTATTTTCAGTTTTCTCAAAAGTGGATTACTATACGGCCGACATGTCATAATTAATTTACGAAATGTTGTTACATATTCAATTCTTTTTACTGAACATAAGGTATCTTTTGTTACCTTTGATGCTTTTAAAGGTGGTCCTGTTTGATATAATTGATAAATGAAGAGTTTTTTTATTTCTCCAACATTTGTGCCGTCAGAAAAAAGTAAGTAACATTTTGATATGAAGAACTTTAATATCATTTACTTTTTTTGAAGGAAATAAAAAGTACAAAATTTATCGAGAAGTCAGAAGTTGAATACTGAAGTAATCTGTCGTGCCAATTACCAGGTAACCGATCGCAACCGAGCGCTCCCGATTCGAACTGTACTCAACCTGCTACAAGGACCTGCTCGTGTGCTGAAGAAGCCGCCTGGTCACCAGAAGACGCGCAAATCCACCTCTGGTGGGCCAACTCCAGCGGGAGCTGGTCAGGTTCCATGAGCGAGGAAGTTTTCAACGAAGTGTTCTGCATATCATCAGTGTCAAAATCGATGAGGAGAAGCAGTCCTTAAACCTCGTGGGAATCTGCATGTTGTTAGCAAGTTGTTCGCAGACGAACCGCTGCGAGATAACTTTGTTCAGTTGACTGATAGTTGGTTTCACAGATTTGCTGGTAGGTCATTAACGAGACCGATGAATAACTATAGCGCGACTTTCCATAAACGACAGGCTTTACACTTTACACTCTGGCAATGTACACGTATCCATCCAAGGATGCGAATTCTATTCACAAAGCATGGTGCACTGATATTTCACTTGCAAACTGAGAGGGCCGATGAATCAGTTGCATGAGCGCTTTTCGCTGTCAATGGAGTGTTGATCGTCAAGCTTCTGCGTGTCCTTTCATGGTGTATTGAAACGGAGGGATTTCTCCCAACAAATTGAAGACAGAACATCGGAAGTACATAGGGCGGACATCACTGCTATGAAGAGCAGCATATTAAGTCTTATATGTGTTCAAAAGCTGATGGTACTGGGCAATTGTGCATTGCATTGGTAATTCTTATCTCATTGATCGTGTTTAAAAATTTTAGTTTTAGCTGTACTCAACTTAATTGATAACATGTCTGCGTTGACATTTTGTCCCATTTCATTTTATTAGCGGATTTAGAGTAACGGACGAGTTATCACCGAAATATCTTGCATACTTTCCTCCAGATAACAGCAGCTCAATCTTATAGAGGAAGCGGTATATTTTATAAAACATTTGATAACATCGATAAATGTAGGAAGCACGTTATGTAACACATATTTCTTTAACACGTTAGCCCGGCAGCTCCTCGTGTTATCTTCTCATTAATCACATGTTCTGACCACTTCACTAGAAGTGTGCTAATTGATGTACACTGCAGTGAGTTGGCAAACCGCAAGTACTTGGGGAAGCCTACCCTGTGTAACTTGCAGTGCACACTTGTCTGACGTGTAGCTATGCACGCCTCTTTCAGGCTAGACTGGCATTTCCGCCCTATGTAAAACAATTTTGGGTTATGCTTGTCGCTTCTGATAAATACTCTCCACTTTCAATTCAGGAAAGTTCCTGAAGATCGTTCATACGTATAAACTCTACCGGGGGTGTTAGGAGCAAAATTTTTAGACAACCGTTCAATAATAAATTTGAACAAATTATAGACTTCAGAAGCCAGATTGACTGTGTTTTTATAATTTTGGTGCAGCTGACGAAGGTTAACAAACACTTCGAAGACAGCACAGATCGAAGGGAGTGAATAGTGATGCAAGGAAAGGACGTATAGGATGTGTCGGTAAAATGTTTTTTGACATAGAAGCAAAGTCAACCCGATGCGACGAAGTTTATAATGCCTATTATTTTATTTTCAAATACAATGTGCATATTAATTCTATATGACTAAATAATATGTAGGGAAAACCAAAAAGTTATGTTTTGCTCATTTTATAAAGCAAAGAGAGAAAAACGATGGTGAAAACATCCGCTTTTTATGCTGTGAATTTATTTAGTAAATTTCACTTAAATCGTCGCTGTTCTATTTATGGAACACAGCGTATAGCCTACCTATAGTTGGCAAAATCCCCGTTGGCGGCAATTATTATTTCATTTATATCTCCATGGTTGTAAAGAGCAATCTATTTTGCTTCTTAAAAATAGTGTGATTCAAATTTTAAAAACAAGTTTAGAAAATGTACGGAGTTCTTGTTTTAGGTTTCGAAAGCACGATCAGATCGAATCGAAAAGCGACCATGTGCTCACTCATGATCTTTTAAGCTATAGGATTTTGGCCACTCGCATGCAAGACCCCTACCTGCTATAATATTTTGATCGCCTTTTCCTTCTTCCAGACCATCCCTGCCGTGCAGTTCAAACAGAGCATGGATTGCATAGTGTTCTGGGTACATTGAGTAGCAAAGACCAGTACGACCGGGATTGCTTCTTTGAGGACATTGATCAGAAGTGCATTTTGGAAAAGAACCAGAAAAAGGCCCTGTGTATCGAGTAATAACTCATTAAGAAGAGACCGGCCCCCCACACCGTATGTGATATTGACTACTGCCCAGCAAATATTTCAGTAGGACAAGATCACCAATCCATGATATTTTTCCTAGAATTCCACCATGACCGATTCATTGGCGAAGGGAATGTTTGTGGAGCGAGGTGTGGTGGTGACACGCAGAACAGAATGTGATTTGATAGTGGACTTCAAGTTGGCATCCCGATAATGACATGTCAAACAAAAATTCTCCTAATAACCATGTAAGTACTGAATATATTTTATTTTATGCAAATCGAACAAACACTTTAAAACTTCGACCAGTGTGAAATGCCTGGATTTGTGGAATTTGTTAATGTCCATATATAATTAAAGATAGCCCGCTCCAATTGTTATTTTTAAGAAAGTTGCGAAATTTTCATCATAATCATGTTTCGCTTATTAGGCAATCTAAAAGCTTGTAAGAACTATGATTACTTGACTATGTTATAATAGATAAAATGTATTTCATTTAGTTTTGTGCAATAAAATTAGAACCATCCTTTAGTTTAGCTTACAGATCTTGAATCTTGAATTTGATACTGTTAGTGTTACTATAACTATTAACTAAGCGCACTTCTGGAATAATTATTTTCAGTCCCAGACAAATTTCAAGCAATGCTGTTAAAATTTTGAATCCTTGCTGTGAAATCTTGAAATTAATTGATTTTAACTACATATCACGATCAGCCTTTTAGATTAGGTTAATAAGTTGCATACTTCATCAAATTCTTGCTGTGAGATTCACAGACAGAGACACAGACACCCTTCTGGAATAAATTTATTTCAGTCATGGATATATTCCCAGCAATGCTGTAATATTTTGGTATCCTTGCTGTAAAATCTTGAAATTTATTGATTTTAACTATAAATCAACCTTTTTGCCTTTGAGTTTGCTTTTGGTTAGTAATTTACATATTTTTCTCCAATTCATGCTATGTCTGTGAAAGAGTTCGGGTAAAAATGTCACTAGTCCAAAACATCACCAAAAGATTATAATACTATATTTGATTATAACACTATATTATTTAGTACAAAGTCAAATATATTAAATAATATATTAATATATAAAAATAATATATAATATTATATTATACTATAATGCCTACTCTGTATAACTATAAGCGATCGTGAACATAGATCGTATTTTAAACTATCTAATTCAACCACCTTGCTCTTATGTCACTATATGAAGTATCTATAACATTACTATTTGGTTTACTATTATAATTTAATACAGTATTATAATCTTTTAGTAACATTTTGGACATCTTTGGTGACGTTTTGGACTGGTAACATTTTGGTCTAGTGACATTTTGGTCTGCTCCCCTGTGAAAACACAGCAAAAAATTATATTTGGAGGACATGTCCTCCGAAACAGTACTATATTCCAAAGGGGCATAGACATATTCTTTGAAACATCCAATTATTTAAAATCTAAGATACTTCCATCCACTTGGAATAAATTTTTGTTTTATAGGACATGCATTTAAAAATATGTAAACTATTTTTATTAATCAAAAATACTAATCTTTAATTAAACATTAACTAATAATTTTATATAAAAAAGTTCAAGATTTCATAGTAAGGATTCATAATTTCCATAGATCATATTGTTGGGAATAATATCAGATTAAGTAAAAAATAAGATACTATCTCTAAAATTTTTCAAAAGTAAATAATGTCATAATAATAAACATGTATTTAACATAAAATAATATATATTATAAAAAAATCTTGAAATTTAGAAATTTTATAATAATGTAAATCAAATTTAAAAAATATTACTCCTGACCTAGTCCTCGAAACTTTTAAATATTATAAAACATTATACAGTAATATAGAATTTATACTAATTAAATATTATAAAAAGAATACATTTAACTCTCAGCTATCAAGGTATTTTATAGTCCTCCTACTAACAAGCAAGGGTGATTGTCATAGTCACCCCATAAGAAACATGTTATAATCCTTGTAATACCATATATTTATTATCAAGTTATCATAACAGGATTATTGATTATAAATGACATATGATTTTAATAATTATACAAGATAGCATGGGCATAGACAGTAGCTACTTTTTGGCCATATAGCCATAGTTTCTAGATAAATAATAAAATCCAATTATGAATTGTAACAATGTTTATTACTACTCAGTTTATATTATAAGTAAAGCGATTTAATATAAATGATAATGCCAAATATGATATGATAATAGTCAATATCTTACTCACTATAATGCAACAGTTAATTAGAAAGGTACAACACATAATGTATTATTAGTGGTTTGCTACCTATATTAAACTATATTTGTTTACACATACAACCAATCATAGCCTTTCTAATTCTGATAATTATTGAATAAAATTACAAATTGATATATATCAATCTAATTTGGCATTAGAAAAAGATAGCAACACATGATATATAGATTATAGCAGTTTGCCAATTCCTGTCAATATATAATCAAAAGTCATAAAATAATTAGTTATATAATTTATTATAATTAAAATAGTAAGCATTAATTGCATGGAATGATTACCACAATCGCCCTTGGTAGCCCGAAAGTTAAAATAACTGCACTAAATGAACTTATAATTATAACAAAAATTAAGGGATGTAAGGTTCCACATTATCCTCAAAATTTATACTTTATCAAATCCACACATATTCCCTATTGGAATGGTTGCTCCTGGCGCGGACGCCGTCCGACGCCTTTTTGAAAATGGCGGCGCGGCGCGCTAGCAAAAGAGGAAAAATCGGCGGCGCGCCAGCGCCCTGTGCAAGTGGTGGCGCGCCAGAGGAAGTGGTAGCGCGCTAACGCAAGTGGTAGCACGCCAGCGAAATCGGTGGCGCGCCAAAATTTTTACAACAAATCGGTGGCGTGCCAAAATTTTGACCAAAATTCGTGGCGCACCTAAATATTGATTATGTAAC
>JAUYWV010113451.1:0-12324 GCA_032274565.1 Nematoplana nigrocapitula
ACTGCCTCTTTATCTCTCTTTTCTCTCTCTTTTCTTTATCTCTCTTTTCTATCTCTTTCTCTCTCTTCTTTCTTTCTCCATTCTCTCTCTCACTGCCTCTTTATCTCTCTTCTCTCTCTTTTCTTTATCTCTCTCTCTCTTTGTCTCGCTCTCTTTCTTTCTTTATCTCTCTCCCCTCTCCCTGCTTTTTCTCTCTCGTCGTTTTGTGAATGGAACACAAAGAGAGGCCGCCTTTAAATAATTAACAAATGGTATTTTTTGTTGTCATCGCTATTCATATTTAAAATAACCTATATTGTCCGCGCACTCTCATCTGCGCACACTGATTTAATGAAGGAAGTCATCATTATTATCGGCGTGCAGCTTGGGAGTGCAACAAGTCACGCAAAAATAAAAGTGAATTTTAAGTGACAGTGAACAAAAGACGCCTTTTGATGTGTTGCAAGTTTTTCATATCAATTGTTTGTGTTCTATTTTTGCAATTTTCATCGATAATACTGTATAATTTAAAATTCAGAAATGGTATACATAAGCAGTAAAAATTTAAAGTATTGCGTACTGCGTAAGTACTTCAGTTGACTGTATTTACCATTCACTGATTGATATGATATATGTTTAATACTTTTCAATATTTGTTACATAACATATAGATAGGACATGCATGCCATAGAGATAATATTGCGCGGTACCAGTAAAATCAATTGAACTTGATTGGTTGATTATAAATTTTTATGACAATTGATAATAAAAAAATCAACTTCACATACTCTCTAGCAAAGAGAAAAGTAATATGAAATTAAAATAACATTATAATGCAATTAATGCAACTTTTATTGAAATATTGTTATAGAGAGACATTTATCTGCCACGATGCCATCGGACGAACTGGTGACGCATGATAAACAACTGGTGCGATAACATTCATAGTCTTATATAGGTATTTTTTTATTATTATCATAGATTGTGCAATTTGTCAATTCCTTAAACTTTTTTATATATAGTCCTTTGATCTGATTTGTTAATGACGACTACGTGATAATATACTCGTATATATGAAGTAATAATAACGCGGTCTCAATTTATACAGAAACTGCTATGAGGAGAATTTGAAAGGGTAATTATAAAATGCTTTTATATTAAAACAACTGCGCAACTGAACTTTGTGGTTTTTTGGCTTACCTGGTGGAATATGTCACTAATGTTGGAGAAACGACTCGTACTTTTTTCATTTAATATTCGAAGTCATCTGCAGCTGCTGACTGGTTCAATGAACAAATGTTATCCAAAGAATTGACTGGTTCAAGGAACAAATGTTATCCAAAGAATTTACTGGTTCAAGGAACTAATGTTATCCAAAGAATTATCTGGTTCAAGGAACTAATGTTATCCAAAGAATTGACTGGTTCAAGGAACTAATGTTATCTTAAGAATTGACTGGTTCAAGGAACAAATGTTATCCAAAGAATTGACTGGTTCAAGGAACTAATGTTATCCAAAGAATTGACTGGTTCAAGGAACAAATGTTATCCAAAGAATTGACTGGTTCAAGGAACAAATGTTATCCAAAGAATTGACTGGTTC
This sequence comes from Nematoplana nigrocapitula, assembly GCA_032274565.1. Lineage (NCBI taxonomy): Eukaryota > Metazoa > Platyhelminthes > Proseriata > Nematoplanidae > Nematoplana > Nematoplana nigrocapitula. The sequence goes on from JAUYWV010113451.1 coordinate 1,582, forward strand.
AAGGAATAAATGTTATCCAAAGAATTGACTGGTTCAAGGAACAAATGTTATCCAAAGTATTTTTAAAGTAAAATACTTAATAAAACTATTGACGGAACCTCGTACATCTCAAATTTTCTTCACTGTATTTCGTGTTAGAATAAAATTTGATTAATCAAATAAGCAAGCTTTATCCAAAACAGTATCCGATACAACATCAAAAAAGACATAAAAAGTGCTAACTTGTGTACTGAAATTTACGAAGATCGGGTCAATTTTCGGAACGAGAATGACCTAGTAAAGTCACTGTCACATTTGAACAACTTTGATTCATCAAAATGCTTAGAAATGGCAAAGGGTTTAAATATTTTGTATGTATACGAGATAAGAAGGAAAGATGGCAGCGTTTAACCTCCCGGCATCACCTACAGTATAATACAGCATGTTGTGTGTCTGGGTACATTGAGCAGACTAATCCTGACATATCAATATATTGATATTTCTTAATTAAAATTTAACACAAAATAATAACAAACGACGTTATGAAAAGCATTTATTGAAATTATACAGTAGTTTCGCCTATACCAGTAGACATTTTCAAGAAGATTCAAAAGAGTGTCAATCAAGAAAATAATAACAAATTTAAACAAACAAAGGCACACAAAACACTATGTTTAGTACACTTTAAGCGTATATAGGAAGTCCCACAGTTGCAAAAGTGTCTATTATTGAGAGGTGGGTTGGATGCTTTGATCCGCAATGCCTCTCCGACAGATAACTCAAAATCATCAGATTAGAATTCTGGGGTTAATCCTCACCTTTTATAGTGTAAGAGTTGTACGAACGTTCCTCCATCAAAAGTGTATATCGAATCCTATATTCTAACACTTTATCTTTCCCATTAATTTTGTTTTTGTTTAAATTTGTAGATAGTCACATTTTTGTGTTGTGTGTGAATCATGAAATAGGTTGTCATTTGCTGTTGTTTTATTTTTTGAAATTTCAACATTTTGAAAAATGTATTCTAGTTAAAATTTATAGCAAAACAAAATAGAATATAAGGGCAGTGAAATTCAAATTTTTAAAAAACGTAAATTTAAAAATTGTTGTTGTAATAAGTGACGCGGTATATGAAAGCTCTCGGCACAATAACCTATATTCATTCATTTGGTATATTTCAACAAGGATAATCAAATTCAGTTTCTCCAATTCATTCATATATTTCATGTATAATAGCATCGTAATTAAGGCCTAATTATATATGCATTTCCAAATAGTTCTCCGTCATTTATATTAAAATTGAATCCCATAGAGAATTAGAATACAAACAGTAGACGGCAATCAAAAGAGATGACCAAAACCAATCACATCGCCGAAGTTATATATGCAGTTATGTAGATAGGGTACTTATCTATACTGATGCCAAATCTGTGAGATTAGATGAGCCTTGTGTTCAAAATCTCACGGGATTATTTCGTGTGATAGACAATGCTGTGTGAGTAGTGATTTTTTCTGCCCAATCCGGACTTTACAACTAATAGCAAAATAATTCAGATTTTTTTCAATTTTCGAGACAATCTGACACATTGCGAAGATCTTTATACATACATAAGCTCTCATCAATATATCTGGAAACGTATGCACATTTATTTTCATTAACACGAGAAAGCGGTTAAGTGGGGTCTAAGAACATTCTCCATCGAAAGGTAGATGGAATATAAAGTTCAAAAACATTATTCCAACAATAAAAACAATCAAATAAGTCACCAGCAGTAGAAAAATCAGTTTATATCAGTTTTCATGGTTTAGGTAGATGGCTTTCATCAGATACAATGCAAATGTTCTCAAATAAAACATGTCACCTTATTAAACGGGCCAATAATGGCATTCGTTTTTAATTTTCACCTTATATGGATAAAGTTTTAAAATAATATTTGCACTATAATGTCAAACGGTTTTTCCGTCTGTTAGTCATTCTTCTTATTGATAATTTTTCAACTTTTACATAAAAAGCGTAAATGTGTTGTGTCCTGCTGTTCTTTATATTTTTGACCCTTGTTGTTTTGTGTACATGTAATATGTATTTTCAACAAATTCGTCAGCTTTAATTTTAATTCATTATCCAACTTGTCCAACTTGCTGCCAGACAGCTATAGTATATCCCTGTTGCGCATTCCTGTACCTCAACTCAAGAACTCATTCGTATTATGTTTTTCATAATTCTCTGCTAGTTGAATCGGTCAGTCGGTATCCTCTGTCATCCCGAGTTTTTGATTGATTTTGATTTTTTCAAATGCAACATCAAAAAACGAATGAATTTCTGCGTCAATAAAATTTTCAAAAAATATTTTCTTTATTACCAAAAATAAAATAATTTACGCAAAGGTCAAGCGAAAGTTTAAAAAAATAATATAAACTTCCCATTTACCGTATTGTCTTGAAGTTGTAAAGGATTAACTAAGTACGACATGATCAGAGAGATTTGAAGAAAGATGATGGAAATTTGTGGCATATATCAGTATAAATGACTAATATGTACACCATTTAGTCAGAGAAGCGCTTCCCATCGTACTTATTTATGTGAGATAATGATGTCATAAAAGCTTTATTTAATAATTAAATTCCCCTTTTATGATGTGATTTTTCCCTGACAAAGGCAATATCTATGAACAATATACTGTATGTTATATGTCTGTCTGTCTGTATCTGCTCAAATAAAAAGTAGGTAGGAATTTTCGCAACGCAAAATATATTACTTGAAGTGCATAAGAATTACAGCATATCTATACATATGCATACAGTTTACAAACTTAGAAAAGATCGATGAAGTAAAATTCTGCGATGCTCTTCAGAGAGCTCCAGCATAATATGCAAATAAAATTCAGTACACTCAGAGTCAGGTAAACGCATAAAGATCGGTACACGACTGGAAAATCGCCAATAAAAAAATTATATGTTGATAATTATGTTGATCGATTTTCCAGTCGTGTACCATCGTTTTCCATTCTCAAGGAACCCACAACAGTGTCACATGTTGATCCCGGTCATCAACTCGCCCGGTCAGTAGATGGAAATCAATAATTATGCAATTTTTCGACACTTTTTCTCCAGACAATTATTGGCTCGCAGTCACAGGCCGCCAAGAGAATGATATAAAAAACCGACACAACGCACTGCGCGTTAACATCTCTCGCACTGCCCGTCAACAAACAAACGCTGAACCGAATATTTCAAGTCCGCGCTAATGAAACACCTGCGCAGCTTCCATGGAAATGGTGGCAGCATCCGATTTGATCATCTATTGTTTTTAGGGATAATTCTTTGATTACATTCCGAACTAGCAGGCCCGTTTAATATTCTCAATTGCGCCATCTCAATATAGCAGCAGTATGTGATGCCACAATGTTTACACCTACTTCTGCTCTCGAAATACATAAAGTTTCAACAGCACTCTCAGGAAAACAATAATAGCTCTCCTCTTTCCCACGCAAAAGTTTGTGTATGTTATTTTGACACCAGCAATTAGACTCAGATATCGATTAGCCGCGCTCTCCCATGGTGCAGAGTGCAATATAATATTGACACTTTCGAGTACAATGGTTTGAACTGTGCCGGTGACAAATTATTGATTTATTGATTTTTCGGAAATTCCGTACTATATTTCTCCCTGTTTCTTTGGGGCATTGTTTTCAGTCAAGTAGTGCTATTGGCAAAACGATTGGATTGGCTCTACTGTATAGGTAGTTGACAGAGGCTTTAATTGTGAAAGATGCCTCTGGATTAAAAAAGTAGAACGAAATAAGAAACATGAATAAATAACTTTTAGTCCGACCGATTTTGCTTATGTAGTTTTTATAAAAGCGGTGTGAAACAAACAACTTTTACAAGCATAGAGATAAACAAACAGTTGTTTGTCGACGACGTATAAAGAAAGAGAGGGGAGGGAGTAGTCTTTTATTGAGATCGTCTCTCGAATTATCAGGTTATAATTATCACGGCTTGTGCACAAATCCGGTTTTTGGTCCAAGTTGCCAATATAGTCACACACGAGATGTTCGTGAGTTGCTACAGGGCCCATTTGTGCGCTGACCGTGATAACTTTGGCCTGGCAATTCTAGACTGCTCCACTTCTCCTACTACGCTGCTGACTAACAATTGTGCTCTTTCCGTGTTTAATCCATTTTTTTAAATTTTATAAGTTGCAACCAACTGTTCGTTTGTTTATCTGTATGTGTTTTTAATTTGTTTCTGGTTTTCAACACTCTGAAAACTGCTTTAAAATTCTAATGTTCGTAAGCAAAGCCGGTTGCATGAAATGTTCAGTTTTGTTTTATTCTTTCTCTTTATTTTTTCGCAACTGCTATCCACCTTAGTGCGCTTTCTCCTGGCCCAGTTAAAAAATGGATCATTTACAAAAGAAATGTACTCTACCATTCCGCCAAATTGTCTATGTGAGGAATTTACTGACCTCCGTAATCGTCATTAAAAGACAGCACTTATCAGACTGTTTCGGATCCCAAACCACCTCATATACGATGCCACCGCGGCCCGGAACCTCTACATCGGATGCCCGTTTCGACAGTTGCATCTAACTTGGGCGTAGATAGTGACTCAGGAAGGATTTTCCAACATCTTAATATCACTCAGGTGAAGCTGTGAGTATAAAATGAAATAATAGATACACAAAATCGTTTACAGCATGACGGGCATTAGAAGGCCGTTCACAATTTAACCAGAGGCCCAATTTTAACAAAACACCACATTTATGGTCAATTTGAACCGAGATGTCCATGTGGACACCGTGTGCGAACATTACGTTTTTAAACAGCGATTCTTTCAACGACTGCCTGAACGACCAAATATGGACCCTACTTAACCGCATGAAGGACACGACGTTCCAATTGCACTGGGTCCCGCACACTGCGGAAATGAAGCGAACGAGGAGGCAGGTCGAGAAACAGGTCAGGCGGTTAACCTAGACCAACTTGACCACCCCCCATTGAATCCCGGGCAGTGAAAATAAATTCACTTCAAACGAGAGGCACTGTAGGTTACACGATTGTCTCCAAGCAAATTTGATCAAATGAGGTCAAGGTTAGTCTGCAGGCATTTATACGAACTCACATAATCACAATGGACATGTCAATACAACATGTCAGACTGCTACCATAAGGCCGGCCAACGAGCACCTGGAAAATATCATTTAATATTTGTTTATCACATGATTTTGTCTCAATGAATAGCCAAAGTGATTACTTTTATAAATGCACAAATGTACCTGTTGACCTTTCCTGCTTACCATATTTAGTTTCTTTTCCGATATCTTTTCCTTTTTTACATCTGTATTATACTATTCAAGTGACTCTCTATCGTTTCCATTACAATCTGTTTATACGTGTTAATTTTGATTATCATTTTCTGAAACATCAATATACATTTACTTCCATACTTAATTTGGTGGAGTAAAAGTGTTAGCCTTTTATGTACAGATTAAAAGATTTGGATGATTTAAAAAACAACACTGGTTTCCGTTTTTCTCTCATTCAAAGTACTTTTGGACTACAATCTATGCCCGACTGCTACGTAGAATTTAATTAACGCTCCCCAAAACATTTTTAGTTTCGCCTGCATGATCAAACGCTGTGAAACGTGAAACTGGTTTTCGTGCGTTCTTTGGAATAATTAATCAGGTTTTTTTCGGACGGAAATTGTAACATTTTCTAAACAATTTGAATAGGAAACTGCAATAAAAGCAGGAGAATGATACACTCTAACACAATTAGTCTTTTCTTCTGGTAGATAGTTAGGAGCTAATTGGGTTTATACCTCCTCCAAAAAAGTTTGAGTGTTTTGTTTGGTCAACCAATGGCGGCAAATTTGAATTCAGGTGGCTAGGCTGCATGAAGTAAAATACTAAATTAATGTTTAATGTTTATTGATAAATAAAAATAGATATATTAAAAGTGGGTTTCGACGATTAATATAACTCTGTAATACCATGTATAAGCGAAAATCGCAAATATCTCAATAAACTTTACAATAATTGACACCAAATTTGAGACGAAGTTGCTATTTAACGTCATAATAATGTCCTCCAAAAATGAAATAAATTTGTGCGGCGGCATAATCTTCATTAGCCCCGAAAGTTATTAAAATGAATCTTGATCGATCGGGGACTATACATATTAATTAGATTTTTAAATTTGTGTGTCGACTAAATGTATAAATTCGATCACAAATAGTCATCCTTATTTTTGGAGTGTATTATTTGCGCTATATTCAGGCACCAAGTAGTTTTATTTCAAGGAAAACGGCTGAACTCCTTCTCCACACTTTATTTAGAAAATTATCTCTCCGCTGGCATAACATTTTCTGCAGAAAATCTATTTACCTTTATCGAGATGCCTGCAATATGACCTACCGTATATACGGGAAGTGCTCCCTGGTGATGACTCCTTTCTTTACGCTTGAAGGCGTTCAGAGACACATATGGAGAGGAATAAAAGAGAGTTCCTGAGTGCGAAAACTATGCTTATAGGGTTAATAATAGAAAAATTCAAATAACCCTGGCATACAATGAACCGCATTCTCGGGGGTGAAACGGGGTGTGAAGGGTATTTTTATATCCCATACAATTATGGTTGACAGCTTGACCCATTAGAGGAAGTTGGTGAAGAATTGATGTAGATACTAGATTTTATTTTAAAAATCATATTCCCATTCCTTCACTCTTTATACTCTTTAGAAATTTCATGGGAAAACTCTGTGTCGAATCCAATTGTACGTATATCAGTAGTAAGACGGCCACATCTCCACAACTTCCCCTTCGATAGAGATCAAATGATGATGCAAATATAGTTTCTAAAAATTACAACAAATGCTAAACGTAAGTCATCTTTCCTCACTGACATAGTTTCGCCAACCATCCCTGTCTGTTCCTCGATGTCTTCAAACCATGTTCGCATGTGTCTTCCCTTGGTGTCGTTTGCCATCACGAACTCCTTGCATAAAGGTCTTCGACATTGCTTCTCGCTTCATCTGCTGGCCAAAGAACGTTGTCAACTTTCTGCTCATCATTGCTTGCATCAGTCTTTATGGACTTACACCATCGCAAGCAGCTATAACATAATCCTTAGTTCTTCTTTCTCTCCATGAAATCCCCAGTAACCAAAGCATCCAGATTTCACACCCATACTGTATTAGTATACTTCTGATCATACTTGCATAGCAACTTGCTCTAAAACGTCTCTCCCTTCTAGCTGAATTCTCTAATCTTTTTGTTATGTCACACAATTCTTCGATCGCCAAAGGTTATTGATGGTTAGACTGTCGCACTTGACGCCACGTGAGTGTCCTTCCTGTGCGGCAAACATTATCATTTCCAAGAAATAGATTAAACAGGGCGGGGGAAAGGATGCAGCCCTGTCGTACTCCAACGGTTGACCTAAAAATTATAAAATTGTCACTAGTTAAGACATCGACATGTGCGTCCGGACACGAGCCATCCAAATCGTAAACGATGCCACTCTGTTATTGAAAATATCTTGGCCTGATTAACATTATCCAATTAGTAATCACACATGGTCTAAAAGTAATACTATATAAGTATAACTCATAAGACAGCATACGTAAGTGCTCTTTTCAATTTGATTTGAGCTTTAAATAACATCAAATAAATGTCCTTATTATATTCGTTAAAGACATCTGGACATTGTAGCAGCTAACTTTTAAAATTCCACTCAGGTTTACAGCAGTTGCTCGCTAACCAATAATTTTAATTGATTGGGGCCGCTCACGCAAGACCAAATCTGAAGAACGCCCACGTACTAAGTTGCTAATTTTTATCCAGTGTTTTTTAATGTTACGCCATCGACCAATCATCAATTCTATGTGAACGCCAGGTGGAAGATCTTACACAAATTGCTAAGAAGACGAAGAAAGGCAATTATGATCCGGGGTATCAATAGCACAAATAAAAAATTGTAAATTCGATAACTGGAAAGCTTAAATTTTGAAAATGTTTATATTAAAATTGCTGCGTTAATATACAGTCGATTTCACGGCAGGTATTCTATAATAATTTTTTAAAAATTAATTCTCCAATGAGAAAGAAATGAGAGAGAAATAATTGTTTTAACTTGTTATTATAGGTAAATATCTTTGCAAAACAATCAAGATTTTTTTTAATATAATATGATTCTGGCATTTAGTCTGTAGATGCTGACTTTCCAGCTCGCATTCCTACAAATGAAATATTATTATTATTTGATACTAGGTCTGCTACCGCATAAGTCAAAATTACTGCAACAAGGCAACATGAACTAACTGGGTTTGTCGGTCAGGGAACAAAGAATAAACAGGAAAACAAACATAAAAACCGAAATTAATAAAATAACTGAGAAGAATGTAAAAGACACGAAATCTTTCATTTAATTCATAACAAAGACACTACTCCACAGAACATAAATTAAACAAAAATCTTATTATTGCAAAAATAAATCTAACGACCAAACAGAAAAGACTGACTGATGTAAAGTAAATTTTCAATCTAAACAAAGGCCTTGCAGTGGTTTTCAATAATCCATACCGTTGTGTACCCGGCATATACAGTAATGTTTCGAAGGCATTGGAATCCGTTCTCTTGTGTCCTAGACCGACATGTTCTGCATGTAAAATCAGAAAAAATAAAACATCTTATAATACGACGAATTATGTTTTGAAGTCTACGGTTTAGAGAAAACACCTGTTTATTAATTTACGATGGACTAGTCACATCATCCGTATCCATCAGGATGGACAATTTTAAAAATCATTGAATCTCGGCTAATAATGAAATTCAATCACCGATCAACCGAAAAGTTTGATCGTGGATTTTGTGAAACTTTTTATCAACTTCTTTTATTTCCATATCACAGGCAAACAGTATTATACAAATGCAAAAAATAAATGTTAATAAGTACGGCATCGGTGAGGTCAACGGGATGTCACCAATCTTCTCCATCGTGCCCGATTCTTCGCCACCTCGGTCCAGTTCTCCATACCTCCTTCATCCTTCTTCACACCGTCTTTTCAACGTAGTCTGGGTCGTCCTCTTCTTCTACGTTCCGTTTCTTCCATCAGGAAAGAGCGCCTTGGTGCTCGTTCTTACCCCATTCTCGCTACATGGCCAGCCCACCGGAGTCTGTTCCGCACCACTCTCTCGGAAAGAGTTTGTTGGAGGCCTACTTCTTCTCCGATATCTTCCAATCCATTCTTTTCTATCAACTTTTTCGCATGTTTCTAATATTTTCATCTGGGTCTCCGTTAGGGATATTGCCTCAAGTCCGCATATCCTTAATACTTTTCCCTTCAACTTTCTTCCAATCCTTCTATCTGCCATTACACCATCTACTTTCCTCCATGCCTGCACTCTTATGTTAAATTCTCAATCTGTACTTCCTTCTTCTGTAACTGCCCTACCCAAGTACACGAAGCTAGAGACCTGCTTCAAGCGCACATCATTTAATTTTATATCTAGGTCCTCATGCTGTTCTCCGACCCACATCACCTCTTGAAAATATAAATTTTGATCATTTGTGTTTATATTATAAAATCCCCTTTCACCTCTTTGACTTTGATAATGTATTATGCATTACAAGAGCAAACTTAAAATAAAAACATATAATCCATGACGAAGAGAGTGACAGTACCTAAAACAAATAAGATATGCTCCGGAAAATTGGGACTATTTCTAAACGGAAGGCAATCGAGAAAGATCACAACATCAAATTTGAATTGAAAAGTTATGTTAACTCGATGCGTCCATTGTCCAGATTCTTATAACCATATGTGGGATGTTTGTGCGTATTTCTACTATATATTTTGGTGTCAGACGACTGATTTTATGTAAGCAGCGGAGAAGTGGAGATTCGCAAAAATCTCAGAAAGCTCAGAAGAGATAATCAAATTATTGATTTCATTTCACTGTGGATTAGTAGATATTTTGTCGCGGCGGAAAGAGCGAGAGTCATGTCAATATAATTTAATTAAGACCTCCAAGTCTTCTTTGCCTTGTTCAGCGCCTGGAGATCTCAAACAACGGATACCGTCGACTGCATCTTGAATTTGTTTATCTCGATCAACTCCCTCACTTTTGCCTTCTCTTTCTCCATCTTTACTTTCTTTGTGGCCTTCGCCGCTTTTACAATTTTTCGGATAGCCTCTATCTAATTGGCAAATGTCACGAGGCGAACCACAGACTGCACAGAGTAGCAGAGGAATATATACTGTACATACAATATATGTGGTATGAAATATCAGGACACAACCAAATTTTCAACTATATAATTCATTCTGATGATTCATTAGGAAAATGCGGAGAGGAGAATTACGTTGAGAAATATTTTTTTATCAAACCTGTGCTTAAAACCTACCTAGTCATTAATAAACAACAGTATAAGTGGCTTCTTGAAATGGAACTAATTGTACATATAAAATGCCGATGTTTACTACTCTCAAATTTATTAATAGTAAAATAAAACCGTAGATTTTTTAAATATCGCATCTAAAAATACATTTTTAAATTTTATTAATTATTTTATAATAGAAAAAAAACGTTAAATTAATTTAAACCATCCGCAGGAACCTACTGATTCCAAATCAGCCCTTAGATTTGCTATGGGATCAATCTGTTACAATCGATGCCCATACGCGCGCGCACACACACACACACACACACACACACACACACACACACACACACACACACACACACACACACACACA
>JAUYWV010113462.1:0-12320 GCA_032274565.1 Nematoplana nigrocapitula
TGTGCTGGAAACTTTTGGAATATCAATATACTCAAACAATGCGATATTAGATTCATCCAACATCACTTCATTGCATGACGCTGAATATTCAATGCCGGATGCTAAATAATATTTAATAAATAAATGAAATTTAAATTCACACATCAATCAGAATATAATGCAGGACTCAAAATAAAAAAACTTCGATATACAGATTTGCACTGGCTTTAATAAATTTAAGACACGCAATTGTTCATTAAGATAATTCCACGTTTATTAGATATTCTGATTAACAAATTTTAATATAATCAATCGTAGATAAATTACATAAATACAATAAATAAAATGCATTCATTTCAAAATAAAAACTAGAAACCGTTACATTTACATAGTTTAGGGGCCAATATAATTTTCTACCTGCAAAATACTCAAAATGAAGAAATGTAGAACGTGAGTGAAAATGAAACGTTTACGAAAATTTAGCACTAAATAGATTTGTCATCTAATACACTTCTTTTAAAAAAAGAAACCGATGCATTCACATGTTTTAGAGCCTATATAATGTTCTATCTGTAAAATACTACAAATGAAGAATCTGTAAAAAAATGACACTTTTTAAAACTGTTTTAAAACTTATTTTTATCAAAATCAAAACTAGAAAGGCCATAGCGGTTTTCTATCCATGAAGCTGGATCTAGAGGATCTGGCAGACTTAAAACAAACAAACGATAAATTCACATATATTTTGAGCATATATATAATGATAATAATGGTAATCATATAATGTGCTACCAGCAAAATCCTCCAAATGAAGGATTTATGAAAAAGTGACACGAAATGGATTTGCTACTTAAAACTCTTTTTCAAAACAGATCCTGGAAACCGATACATTCACATATTTAGGAGGCAATAAAATGTTCTATCTATGAAATACTCCAAATCAAGTAGTAGTAAAAAATTGACACTTTTTTTTAAAGTTTTTTAAAAACGTTTTTTTAAATCAAAACTAGAAACCCTAAGACAGAGATGAAGGTGAGCTGGAGACACTCGGAGGTCAGTATGGCGATGATGAGAACAGGCCATAGCTGGCAGCTCACAGACTGTTGATAGATATTTTAGTAGAGAGTTGATGGCAGATCTTCTGGACGTGTCCGGCAGACGATTGAAAGAGTCGAAAATGAAGCTGGATCTGGAGGAGCTAGGATGCTTGACAACGAAGGCTCTGCAGTGCTGGTAGTGATGACGAAGACGTGGTGTTACCTGTCAAGAAAAAAGTAGTCATTAGTATCAATCATTGTTGTAGACATAAAGGTACGTGTATGACTCTCACGAGTCTATGATTCGCTCAATGTACTGCATATGAGATCGATCCTACATTCGTCACACTTACCTCAGAGGATCACCTTACTCTCCCCCTCGTTCTCCTCGGTCTCCCCGACCCACTCTCCCTCATCCCGGTCCTCATCTTGTCTACTACACCTGTTACACTTTCATTTCGCACTTCTGCTGATAATTCTCCTATTTAACCCACTACACATTTTATGACATCTAATCTGGCCCCATGTCACTCTGAACAACATTAAACTTGACCTTGCGCACATTACAGCTACTCTCCTGGATCACGTCCCTTTCTCTTACTCTGTCTGACTCCATCTCCCTCACAGCACGCTCCTCACAACGATCTTCGCTACAGAACTTGCCAACACACTCGCCCCTCTCCTTCTCAAGAGCGGTACATTCATAAACGAAAATGGAAGTCCAGAGCTCTAATGACATTTGTTTAACATAAAAGTCGCATATTTGTATTTTTTATAATTTTCTACATGTAAAGAGCTCGAAATGAAGAATTTGTGAAAAAATAACTTTAAAGGGATTTTGACTTTTTCGAAATCAAGACGGTAAATCATAAGTTTGTGAATGAAAGGTAATATCATATCAGAAAATAAAAATCATCAGTTTACAGTATATACTGTATACATTAGATAGGAAATATACTGTTCTTCAAATTTTAGTTCAAAGTAAATAGGGCAATAGATGGAGAGCTAAAGGATAAACTATGGAGGTGTCATGGAGAAGAAGGTGAGCTGTAGCCGCTCGGAGGTGGTCAGTGTGGCGATATTGAGGACGGGACACTGAAGAAAGCTTGTGGGGTGCTAACGGAGATTTGGGGGAGAGCTGATGGTAGCAGCAAAAGGTGTGGCGAAGGACCAAATGCCTACTTCTCTCACCCCGAGTTTATGTGGAACGACACCGTCGGTGCGGTGGCGCTGCTGAAGCAGTGTGGGGGCAGGATGGTGTCACCTGTCAATAGTTAATATAGCCGAAATGTATCAATCATTGTAGAATAGCATACAAAAAATATTTTCAAATCGAGAAGAATTCACCTTTAGCGCTATTTAGAGGTTTCGTATAAGCTCCATGTGTTTGCCGAATCACTAAGGCTGGGCTCCTCCTCAGCCTTCTTTTCTTTGAGGTTCTTTGCCTGTCGTTTATTCATTTTGTATCGAAGATATTTTATTCGAACCAGCATACATAGGATGTTTGTCAAGGAAAACCCAACAGCAAATAGCATAGCCTTTTGTCCGTCAGTCAAAACTGAAAAATAGAAAACAATCAATTCTTAGTTTTTTAGATAATACAGTTCTCTGGAAAGACACCGATAGTCTAAGGCAGGGGTGCAGGGAATTGTGCAGCCGTTGTTGTTGTTGTTTGTTAAAGTATTTAAAGTGGCGGCCCTCGTATATGTTTGAGACTATTTTAATTTTGTAGTCGTAAGAAATGTAATAGTTGTCTAAGTACCCGAGGGAGAACGCAGTGCAGTCATTACCAGTGTGACTTGCATTGTATATTATGCGAGTGTAGTATCATACAGGGGTATACACCAATAAAGGGGAGCTGAGGCCTGATTCCTCAAAATAGAATGTTTTAAAAGAAGCACTTGTAACATCAGCAAAAGAAGTCCTAACGAAAAGTGATAGACAAAACAAAACAAAAGTGGATGACAGATGAGATTCTGGATCTTATGAAGAAACGCGACAAACCATCTTCAACAGAGAAAGCCAATACTACTCGAATGCGGATAGAATAATCAAGCACAAATGTAGATAGGAAAATGAAGGCTGCTTTATTCGAAAGTGTGAAGAACATGAAAGATGAGAAAAGTCTAACACATTGGTTATGCATAAGAAAATCAATGAAGATATTGGGGAAAGTTTATGCTCTTCTTCTGGTTGTATTAAAGCAAAAAACGGCGATCTTATAATGGATATAAATGCTATGCGGAAAAGATGGACAGAATGTATTGGAGAGCTTTTTAAGATAAAATGGGAGAAAAACCAAGAATGCAAAAAATATGGATGGTCTAAAAATATTTACACCAAAGGTACGTACGGCTATGGCAGATATGAAAGGAAATAAAGCAGCAGGACCCGATGAGATAGTAACTGAAATGATTACATCATTGGAAGCTTTCGGACTAGAGAAGGTCACTCAATGCATAAACGAAATTTAGACGATTTAAGAAAATCAATCTTCATCGCTTCATCGTTTTAAAAGTTGCGGAAGATAATAATATGAAAAGTCCCTGAACATGATTTCTTTTATTTAAAAAACGCTAGTAAAAACAAAAGAGCGCTGGCCGATTGCCCCCCCCACGGGTAGGATAGGGTTAAGAGAGATGAGCGAGGGGAAAGCAGCGGGACCAGATGATACACACCTGAGATTCCTCAAGAGACTGCCAGAAGTGGCAATAGAAAGGAGGGCGAGGATCTTCAATAGATCGCTAAGGACGGCAGAAGTACCGCGGAACTGAAGGAGGGCAAGGATAATGCCGTTACTGAAAGCTGGGAAGGATGCGGTGGCGATTGGCTCATGCAGGCCAATGAGTTTGACTTCGTGTATTGGGAAATGGTTCGAGGGTGATTGCTAACAGAATAAGATTCCAGATGGAGAAAGAAGAGTGGGAAGTTGAGCAAATGGCAGACAGGTTTCAGAGTGGGAAGGTGCGTAGAAGATCAACTGCTGAGGCTGTCGCAAGACATAGACTACGGGTTTCAGGAGAGGGAGAAGACGGTGTTGGCATTGTTTGATTTTGCAAGAGTGTACGACAAGGTATGTAGGAACGCGCTCGTCCGGGAAGCTGATGGACTTTGGGATTAGCAGAAAAGTCATCAGTTAGATCCAAAGCTGGGTGGCAAACAAAAAGGCCTGTGCGTCGGTGCAAGGAAGATGTAGCAAGGGACATCTGTTTGAGTAGGGATTGCCGAAAGGAGCAGTGTTGTCTTCATTACTGTTCCTTGCCTTCATCAATGACCTGATGAAGAAAATGGCAACGAAGTCAAGGCGAGTGGGTTTGCGGACGACCTGGCTGTTTGGGCAAAAAGAATAAGTGGAAAGGAGAACGCAGTAAAGGTGAAGAGGGCGACAGAGAATGTATGACAGTGGAGTAAGAAGTGGTTGATGGAGGTGAGTGTGAAGAAGTGTTCAGTGACGTTGTTCTCGATGGATGCTACGGACAACGAGATGGAAGGAGTGGGAGTTGAGATGGACGGGAAAGAGCTAAGAGTGGAGAAACACTCGACGTTCCTTGGAGTGAAATATAACGGAAAGCTTGTGTTCAACGAGCATTGTGAGAAGACGGTGGCGAAAGCAAGAAAGAGAGTAAAGCTACTGAATACACTGGCGGAAAGAGACTAAGGATATAGCAAGGTGTTGATGAAACAGACTTACATTGCATGAGTGGGATCTGTTTAATTGTACGGGGCGAGGCGGTGGCCTAAACGCCGTGGCTAAGTAATGCGCAATAGGAAACGCTGGAGGGAGTGTAGCGAGAGGCAGCCAGAATTATGGCAGGAATGGTGGCGAGCTCACCAAGCAAAGCTGTACTGGAAGAGGCGGGTCTGAGGGAGCTGAGAGTGGCGGCGCAGGGTATTTGGAGAGTGGAACACGAAAAATGTTTTAGTGGAAGAAGAGATTCTAAGAAAGGAACTGGTGAAGAAATAAGTGAGACAGAGATTGAAGAATGAAGCATGGAGGAAACAGACGACAAGAATGATGAAAGAAAGGGAGGAAGCAAGTATTGGAAGAAGCGGGTTTCCTAAGATGAAAGTACCATGGGAGAAGAGAGTGGAGATGGAGGTGGAATGGGAAGGTAAGAAGGCAAAAGATGCAGAAGAAAACAAGAGGAAGGCGATTTAGAAGCTGAAGACGGAACAGTTCGACGTGGTAATCTACACATACGGGTCAGCGAAAAAAGGGAGAAGTGATGGAGGAGCGGGATGCGTGATTACGAGAGGAAAATATGAAGCGCCGGAATTGGTTGACAGCAAAAAGGTACCGTCAGGGAGAGTGTGTTCGTCCTTCTAGGCGGAGATGACGGTGATGAGAGATGCGATGAGATGGTTGAACAAGAATGGGGAAGAGTCGAGAAAAGCGCGAATTGTGTCTGATAGCCAATCGAGCCTCAGAAGGCTGGAGAAGAGGAGAGGTAAGAACAAGAGTGAGTTGGTTGACATAGTGCAAATGGTCAGGATGAGGGAGAAGGGAAAGAAGAGACGTGACTACCAAGCCACTGCGGGGTCGTAGGGAATGAGATGGCGGACAAAGCAACAGATAGGGCGGCGATTCGAGAATAGAAGGGAGTGATGTGAAGCTACGATGGAATGAAGAGAAGAGTGTGATCATGTGAGGTGAGGACAGAATGGAAGTACGAAAGGTCAAGGAGGATGTACGGAGAAAAGTGAAATGAGAAGAGCTGGAAGGAAGATAGTGGATGGAGTAGAGAAGAGGCGGACAGTATGGCCAGGTTCAGATGCGGCAACTCGCTGGAGATGGGAGAGTATAGGGCGAGAATTGGGCTGGCGACAGAAGGGAGATATAAAAGGCGTTTGGAGCATGTACGGAGGTGTGACTCAGGGATCGAGAAGATAAGAGAACTGGAGTTGGGAGATTTGAGGGATACGTGGAAGAAACCCGGAGTTGCGAAGGAGTACTGGCAGAGAAAGTTCGGCTCAAGTAGGGGTGACGACATTTCAAGGATACCAACAATGTGTCCCTTGATAACCAAATAGGCAATATTAAATGATGTTTTTTAGGTTCCCTTTGGCCGTCCATAGCGCTGTTATGATAGCAGTCTGACATGTTACATTGCCATAAAGTATTTAAAAAATCTTTGAGGTTGTGATTGAGTGGGTTCGTAAATACCTGCAGAGTCTAACCCTCACCTCACTCACTTGATCACCTTCTCTTGGGGAAAAACGTGTAACCTCCAGTGCATCGACGCACACGGTGTCCTGGGGACCACCCTGGGTGGTGGTGCGAATACACGAGGTTTCGGGACATGTTGGTTAGGCTTGGGCATATACCGTATATGGTGTTCTGTGAAAGTTGGGCTGTTTGGTTCAATTGCAAGTTAGATGTTAGACAAACAACAACATCAGCAAATTGTAATATCTCCCCTCACCATTAAGAATTGTCACAGGTCTCGAATGACAACGCTGAACACCATACCACCATGCTTCCAGCAGATCTGGTTGTTCAGCCGAACCGCTATAGTGACTATCCACAATCCGGTAGTAGATCACGACTAGAAATATGGCGTCAACCTTAGATAATGGCTTTCCGCCAGGACATATTTAGATTGAGAGTGATTTTCTTCTCCCAACTGCACCTTAGAACTTTGAGCACACCATCCTTTACCTTTTTGATTGCGATCTTGTGTTGACCGGGAAATAAAAAACAAATGAGTAGTCAGCGTAAAGGCTAACAGCCAGGGAATCATGAATGCTGATCCTCGCTTAGTCGCTAGGTGAATAAAATCTTACAAATATATACTCTATATTCCGTTACGAAAATGAGTACAGTTTAAATAGTTTAAAGTCTTTGATCAACACCGCTTTCTTCACCATAGCTTCATATTTTGGACTGGATATGAAATTAAAGACAAGGAAGCGGTGTTGATCAGGCATTTTCATCCGGAATTGAACAAGTCACTTGACGTACTTCGCTGGACCGAAATTCTTTAAAATTTAACCCAGAAAGCCGTTGGGTCAAGTGCCTATCAGCACAATTACAAATGCTTACGCAACTATTAGTATTCTATATGGTTTATTTATCTTCAACCGTTGATATGGGAATTACAACTGCTGCAGACGTGTATTCCTGCGACAACTATCTATAATAGCATTCATGGCCTTAATTTTTAAGTGTTTGGTTTAAAAGTGCTACTACACCTTTTTCCATTGTAGTTTTAATAGTAAGCATTGGAATTTTGATTTCATACATAGCATATTTCAATAACAGTCTTTGTTGATATCAATCAAGCAACTACATTACGAACCAGTAACAGCCAACAGTATTGAGTACCTGAACAAGATGAAAGACTATGTGGTCCGTTTAAATGATGTTTTACGAAACAAATTGTTGAATCGATGAGACAAACTCTAACCTATTGAATCGTAGGACTTCAGGTCGAGCGAAGGAGGGAGAACGTGCTATCTACAAGCTGCCCGCGTCCAAAGGTTCGAATATTCATGTCATTTCTGCCGTTTTGATAACGGGTGATATTAGGATAGACACACGTCGCGGATCATTCACCGCCGCTCTTGAAAACGAATGGATGCAGAGCTTGTTAGACACGTGGATGATCTGGTCATCGTCACTGATAACGCACCCTGCCACATACAGTATGAATTAACCTATTATTTGAAGGTACCAACGCGAAATTATTAAAACTACCACCTAATAGCCCAATTCCCAACGGACAGAAATTGTGTGGTCAAAATTCAAGGCTATGGTTAAAAATATAATTCAGATTTCCCAGGTCTACGGTAGAGGTGTGAATACTTGGAGCAGGTTGTGCGACAGTTGTTTTGGATGTATTTCTGCTTCGGATTGCAGCAGAAGGGCTACTCAACACACAACAATAATCCATCAAAATATCATAAATATGAGAGATGTTGAGTTTGGTTAACTCACATGCTTATTACTTACATTACGTTTACAGAACATTTCATAATGTACATTCCATGTTGAGTATTTGCCATGCACGAAATAAATTTGCAAAGACTGATTTTGAAATTGCAATGCACAGAATAAATTTTCAGAGACTGTTCTTGAAATTGCAATGCACGAGATAAATTTGCACAGACTGTTCTTTAAATTGCAATGCACGAGATAAATTTGCACAGACTTCTTGAAAATGCGATGCGCGAAATAAATTTGCGAAGTCTGTTCTTAAAATTGATGTACGAAATACAATTGAAAAGACTATTTCTAAAAATGTAATTGCCTACATGTATAAAATTGCAATGAAAAAAGGTCTAATTGTTTATGTTTATATTCACCAACTTTTCTCTTAATGTACTTTTGAAAATGTTACTGTGGCAAATAAGGAAACATGTTGGATTTTCCATAAATTTACTGTGGCACCATCTCTTCGGGTGTTATGCTTCATGCCACGAATTTATCTGTACAAGTAATCAGGTTTCCTTCTTAACATATTACATTGTTTCATTTGTAATTTTATCAATAATCATAAATAACCCCAATTTTTCTTTTCAGATTTCAACATAAAATTTAAAGTTACACGCGGTCGAACAATCCAAAACAAAGTTCTCATCCAAGAGGATTGAAAATATCTTATCGAGTAGAAAGTGTAATTTCCGTTTGGTAGATGGCTTGTTTGGTAAGGAAAAAATATCTTCAAGTTAGTTTTTACAAAATGCCAAACTGTACAAAGACAAAATAAAACGACATTTTTTTATATTATTGCATTAGAAAACTAATCACTAAGTAGGCTACATTGAATCACCTATATTATTTAATTTGATTGCCTTGCTTTTTAACTTGAACGGCAAAAGCTGTAGATGGCATATTCAAACTTCTTTAGATCAGATACAAACTCAAAAGCGGATATTTGAAAAATGCATTGATTTTCTTATAATATTGTTTAACTACATATTATTTAAAATAAGCAAATTGGGTGGTAAGTTTAAATAAACTGACGTCGAATATACACGGCGACAGTCTGGCTGGGGAGGGGTTTGAAAAACCGATGTGACGAGAGTCTTAGATATCGCCAAAAGTTTTAAATAGCATTAATTATTCAACCAGAGCCAACCCCACATCATGACAGTTGATCGAACACACACACACAGCGCTGTGCTCTGCGTTCTTTACTGTCGTCTTCATGAACTTTCATTTCACCGATTACTAAGAGCAAATCCCGATGTAGCCGCCTTTTAGTGGCGGGGGTGTCCTTCTTCGGCAGGCAAAGCGATGCGTTACCTGCGACCTCCTGTGGTTTCCCCTCTTTTATCTTTTCAATTCTTTTTATTATCTCCCTTCTTTATCTATTTTCAGTCTGTTTTATCCGTCTCTGACTCTGTCTTTCGTAATTTCTCCTCTCTCTATCTCCTCCGTTGCTGGCGGGTCCCTTCAACCAGGAATTACAGAACATTAAAGATCACCTAGGGCATATTTGTCCATAGTTGTGTATCGTTCAAAATGCGACAGGGGAGTAATCACTTTTGGTCGGTAAAGCGATTCTGGCGACCCTTGCTTTGCCAGAGTCCGAGAAACAAACAATATATGTTTCCAACAGATGGTTGCAATGACCAAATTCGCTCTCCTCCAATTGACCATGTCCATGTTCTTCTTGGATGTGACTATGACCGACCCCATGTGCCTTGCTCCTTGAAATGATGCGCTGTGGTCAGCGCAGCGAACCCAGACAGAGGCACAATTGATTGCCGTGCATTGCATTGGCGCGTCTCTGTAGAGATGAGACTTTTTAATACTGTACAAGCCGCACTTGTGGGAGCAGACCTGCTTACGGTATCGATCGTCTGCTTCCCGACTGACTCCGATTCACCACTACAGTTCGAAATGTCTCATTCTCGCAGTTGACTAAAAATAAACTGCTAATATATCTCTCATTAAATCACAAAACAATACGTTCTCAATTGAGTTATTTGAAAGAAAAATTGTGTAGAATTGTCAAACTTCATCAGAAAACACATAAACTCAAGCTCTAAATGAGGCAGTCTCGAATCTCGCGAAGCAACTGTTTGAGTCGCTAGACGGAGAGAAGGAGATAAAAGAAAATTAGAAGTCGCGATAATCATCAAGCTTTGGGAGAAAACGCCCCTAAAATAAGTGCTCTGGCATGTGTATTAGCGGTATTTCATAAAACGGTAAAAAACTTCCACACAAAGAATGGGATAATTTGAGTAAAAATAGTGTTATGTTTCTGACTTTTAACTTAGAACACAAGTCAGGAAGAAAACCAGTTCACCAGTTTATTTTCTACATACTAACTCGACAGCGTGACGTGAATTACGCCGAAAGCAAGAAGCTGGCTGATTGGCTCGTTAACAAAGAACTTAACGAGTCATCTCAGAGTGCGTTACGAGATGCAAGTCACATTATTATCGATCCTAGGACACAACACTCGCCCTTTTTAATAAAGAAATGTTTATGGTCAAGAAGCGTATCAAAATGTTGCATAGCTAAGATATCATGCAGTAAATATGTCTATGTAGCGTGCCCCTCTAAGACCATGGACTTCCACAAATCTATTTCTATCCTTGAAGGTTTTCATCACTTTTCGTACAGACAAGCTTTCCTTCAGTAAACATACATCAAGACAATATTATAGTTCATGCAACTACATTAGCTCACTTTGTTAATTAAACAATATATTGTATAGTCAAGGATTAAATCTGCCCGTTGTGTGCCTACTTCGGCCACTTCATCTGGGCTGCACCGTAGTTGCTGGATTCTCTCCGCCACTGTTTCCGTCCAGCTGATACTCTGGGATGGCTTCTTCCATGCGATGTCTTACGTCATCGTCGGATAGTGTTTGTAGACTACCATTGTCACCCAGGATGTCTTTGCGAATCTCCACCTGTACCTAGCCTCGTACCACGCAATCAATGTGGGACATTCTTCTCCCTTCGGAAATTAAAACAAGCACAAAGTTGAGTTGGTTCCACAACTGCATGCCTCAGTCGTCGGCCAGGCAACCGAGTGTCCGAATTTTCTCTGACCGCCAACAGGGCATTTTCCAGCAGCTGCTCTTTGTTGGAGCATTTGCCGCTAAAGAGGAATAGCTTTTAAAGTTCGAACCGCATGTTCAGCCAACCCATTGCTTTCCGAGTATAAGGGTGCGCAAACAGATGATTGATACGACGTGAAGCGAGCCATTTTTTGAATTTGTCAGATGCAAACTGTCGTCCATTATCGGAAACAAGTGAATCTACTGAAATGTGAAACATATTTTGATTTTCAAAGACTAACTTCTATTTTAGGAAGCTTATTCTCTGATTTCCTTTAGAACAATCATTCAATCAACCAATGAGTCGTAGCGTCCTTCTCTCTTAGTATTCCCTTAATGCAACCCCTTCAATGACAGATCATCCAGCAACTGCATTTAGATGCGTCATGGAATCATTATATAACTGTCTAACTGTACGTCACACCTGCATTATGTTCGAATTCGATTTTTTTATGAAGGCGAGAATGATATTGCCGCAGTGACCTTCTGTATTGCGCAAGGCGTTTGTTTGCCTCCTATGAAGGAGTTTGCGTTTTCCAGACTTGCTTTCAGTTGGACATCAATTTGTGATTTTTTATTGCATAGAACAATATATCTTTAAAATGGATTACGTCTTAGGCTGTCAATTCTAAATACAATTTATTTATTTTTATTTTCCAGTAATAGTACACTACTCATAGTAGTATAGTTAGTAGCAATGCTGAAAATAATTTTATGACAATTTAATTATCTAGATGAAATTTTCTCAGTAATTTATTATTGATCTTAGTCGAAACTTTTAATGAAGCTTCCTCGCATCTAATTAGGAAAGAAAAAATGGTGACTAGGATGCTTCACTAGAACTATCGGTTCTTGTTCTTTGAAACGAATCAAACTCTCTGCTAATGATCATTTTATCTGCTGTCTACACGTACCAGCACGGCATGGCACCGCCATGGAGGAACCCCACGAGATATTTATCATTATTCAACCGAGCCTTCATTGACTTGCTGATGGTCTAATTCTCAGAATCTTTGACCAGGCATAGCAGTTTAACCACCCAGAGAGTATGAAGCATTTTTCTCAACTAAACAGAACGTTCTTAGTACAGAATATACTTTAAATGTGATAAAACGGAGAGATTCCCAAAACTAATTGTACAGTATGTCTATCTGTGAGTAGTAACGTACAGCCACGCTTAAGAACAAAGCCACCCCCCCCACGCGCGAGCACGTTTCCGACCGATGAGTCACCAACCCCCCCCCCCCCCCGGCTGTAACTCGTTTCCGACTGACTCACTCCGACC
>JAUYWV010113473.1:0-12320 GCA_032274565.1 Nematoplana nigrocapitula
GAAGGGTTCCCTCCGCTGCTCACTTGCCTTCCCCGCGGGAGCGGTCTCCTCCTCCTTTAGAGCGGAGGCCATTGCCTACCTGCGCGGTCTCGAAGCCGTTCGGGACATTCGGGACCTCAGGGCTCTGTCCGGCGTCCGGCTCATCTCCAGCTCCTCTCAGATTCCCAGTCGCACATCAGGAGGCTCTCCGCAGACCACCCGTCCCAGAAAGACCACACCTGCCGTAAAATCAGGCACCTCCTGATCGAGCTGGGAAGGTCCCATCGCGTGGACCTGCAGTGGATACCGGGTCACTGCGGCATCCGCGAAAACGAGGACGCCGACGCCCGGAGAGGCTCCGCCCTCCCACAGACCACCCCAGTGGACCTCTTGTCCGCTCGAGCAGCCATCGCGCGAACCGTTGACACTGCGGAGTCGCGCCGCTATGCGCTGGATCCCCACGCGGCCACGCACCGCGCCTGTCTGCCTGGCGGCCACTTCCGTCCACCACCCGATCTCTCGCGCGCTGATAGTATATCCCTATCCCAGCTGCGCACGGGCCACTCCACCACCCTAGCTGCCTACATGCACAGGATTGGTCTTGTCGACTCCCCCCTCTGCCTCCAGGCCCCGGAGGACCTCTCCCACCTTCTCCTTTCTTGTCCCTCCCACTCTGTCCTTCGCCTTTCAGTATTAGGCGATAACCCCTGCCTCGCCATCCTTGCTGACGGAAGCGAGCGCTGACCTTCCTCAAGGGGATCGGGGTGCTGACCGGGAATAAGACAGACAGTCAGACGTCTGCTGCGTGTTCGACTGTATTAACTCGGAGGAGATAGTGCCGCACTCACAATCCAGTCATCGTGCAAGTACCATAACTGCTCCGCATCACCCGGTAGATAGATTTGGATCTCCTCCACATCTGGTTCCACTACGGGCCAGGCCAACAAAGCCGGACCAATCATGTGGCCGTCCTCCAGGGCGAAAGTGGTCTCGTCTTGAGGGAAGTAGAACCACAAGGGCGCCATCACGGGAGCGTTGGTCGACTGGGATTCGTAGAAGAGAGTGTACCAGTAGGGCAGGAGGCGATAGCGAAGACGGATGGCGTCTCTGGAAATAGATATATCGACATATTATCAGCAGTATCAGAAATTACACAAATGCAACCGAATTGAACGCTATCATCGATAACTAACGATATCTCGTGTTCCAGAATTACATCTTCCCCACTACTCACACTGTCTCGTCGCTTTTTCGACTATGGAGTACATTGAGTGACGTCACAATCTGGCTAAAGAAAAGGCATAATCTTAAACTCTTTATCTGAACTTGCAGTTTCTTAAACCTGCTTCGCTGTATAATTCTCTATTAAAAGTCTTAACTCCAGGAGCTCAAGATTTTGTTCAGGTCACAATTATTATAGAAATCAATAAAGAACATTACACATATAGATAGATACCTATCACTAGACAGAACAAGCCTGTATATTGATAGATGCTTTTGTGGCACCAGGCAATAACAACTGTAAATGTTTGATTTATCAATATTTTTGAAAATTGTAAAATTATAACTGAACAGACTACTCATAGTACTGCCATAAAATTCAGTAGTATAAATATTAATCGATTTTCTGATAAAATAACAGTGAACAATGTACTGCTTTGACTAGTACGTTCTGAAACTTTTTCCAAGTACGGGCCGCCTAGATAGATGCCATGGCGACCCACCGAATCAGCTCCATATTCGTAGCCGGGAGAAGCCAGGGCTCCCTCCGCTCCGTTTTGCGATCCGAATGACCGCGGTAGAAGGGCTGCAGTGCGCCGGCCTGGTACCAGCGGGTGTGCAGTTCGGGATCCGGGTCGCCTTGGAAACCGCCCACATCCGCCCCGCAAAAGGTCAGACCGCACACACCCAGGCCGAGGAGCATGCGGACTGAGGCCCGCAGATAGGCCCAGCTCGACAGACTATCCCCGGTCCATACGGCGGCCGTGCGCTGGGAGCCGGCGAAGAAGGACCGGGTGAGAAGAAAGGGCCGCTTCTCGCCACCCGACCGGTTCAAGGTCGCCTGCCAGGTGGCCATGTGGTTGTGCATGCCATACAGGTTGTGCAAGCAGCAGTGCTTCCAACCGCCGTAGTGAACGCAGTCCTTGAAATCAGAACAAATAAAAATGTTTAAAATTTTACAGCGAGAAGACATTATACTACTGATATGCATATGTCTATGGGTAGTTTTGGTCTGTGGAGGCTAGTTCCCTTATGTTTATGTATATGGTTAGTTTCGGTTTCGGTTTGGTCTGTGGAGGCTAGTTCCCTTTTGTTGCTGTCTATGGGTAGTTTCGGTTTCGGTTTGGGCTGTGGAGGATAGTTCCCTTTTGTTCATGTCTATGGGTAGTTTCGGTTTCGTTTTTTTTGTCTGTGGAGGATAGTTCCCATTTGTTTATATCTATGGGTAGTTTCGGTTTCAGATTTGGTCTATGAAGTGTTGAGTTTACATGTGCGTTTTGAAATTGGGCATTTTGGGCTATTCTTCGCTGGTTTCGATTTGGATAGAGGGTGCTAGCATGGCTGCATATATGCGAGCTTTCCCCTGAACTATTCTCCCTAAACACTCACCACAATCCCAAACCGAAACTACCCATAGACAAGAGCAACAGTGGGCTAGCCTCCATCCACCCCCCCCCCTAAAAAAAAGCAAACCAAAAATACCTCAACCTTCACAAAAATGACGCCATATCTCTATCATTAAAAGTGAGCCAGTCAGAACGATTTCCATACTACTCATTACTGATTAATTGTACGGCGAATCTAAGCTTCTAACCAGCCACGCTTTCTCGATAAGGACAAAATGGCTTAACCTAACTGACTCACTTTGGGAAGGCCGTGGTCTGGGGTAGAGAATACGGAGGGCTCATTCATGTCATTCCAGAAGAAGGTGGAGTCCGGTCGTCCAGCCTTCTGGCTTTGAACGGCCTTGGTCCACCAGGCCTGAACTGCCGGATTGGTGAAATCCACCCAGCAGGACTTCTCCGGCCAACAGGTGCCCACGAAGTCCTCGCCGGTCGACGACTTGATGAAGAGGCCTTGATCGCGGGCTTCTCTAGTGGGGGAGGAGGGGTTGGGATCAAGAAGAACAGGGGCACATAGCGCAAGACAATAGCAGCATGAAATGCGAGTACAAAACCTGGCCACCATCAACGTCCTACCTCTGGCGCCCATAATTATGTGCAGTGATGGCTCAGAAATCCGCGGCACCCCCCAGAAAAGGCTGGGTATGAGCCTCCAGATAAAAACGTGTCCTCCTCTCAGACCCTGAAGACTGTCATATAGTGGGTGCCTGTGGCATTACGGGTGAATGAGCCTGCTGACACCCAGGGCAGACACTGGGCTAAATCTTTTGAAATCAACAGAAAAGCCATTCAAAGGGTTAGAACTTCCAGATTCCATCTCAAATTGTCTTCCATATCTCCGGAAATTCCCATGATTCATCTTTCTCGATACCGACCAGTTTGCTTCTTCTTTGCAGGTGTACCATGGCAAACAGATTGCACAGATGCGAACTTCTCTGTAACCAGTACAAAGACACAAGAGGCAAGGGCAACGGGAAGAACAGGGAAGGAGAAGCTCATCTGGAGTATTATGTGGAGTCTGGTGGTCTAGAAGTTTGTTGCGAAGAGTAGACCGCCAGGAGGAAAGAAGAGAGTGGTGGATGAAAGAGGAGGATGCACAGTGAGAGATGGGAACGGTCTTGGCTAAGGAGTCGGCCCTGTCATTGCCCCGGACCGGAATCCATTGAAGGTTTACCGGCACACCAATGCGTCGAGGTATTTGAGGGAGGAACAGATAGAGTGGAGGTTGGAAGTGAGAAGAAGGGACGGCCCCAAGTTCAGAAGGGATAGGGATGAAAGAGAGTCCGAAAGGACTCTGATGGAGGTGGACCAGCTGGGAGTGAGAGATTATCGCTTTGGCCGACAAGGTTGTAGGAGATCGTAGCGCCAGCGCCACCCTTTCCAATTTCCGTGCCGGCCAAGCACACATCCGTCGGTCCACAGTGTCAGATGACAAGGGGACAGCTCATTGAGGTGAGCGGAGGCCGCGGTAAAGCGAAGGTGGGGAGGGTCAGAGTGCGAGCATGGGATAGAAAGAAGAGATTGACGGCGAGGTTGGACACTGGGGACCAGGGTGGGCTGCCCGTGACTGGCGGCTCCCACCCGTCTCCGTGGGTTTTTCTTAAACTGTAGGTTGAACTCCAGTCCTCTTCCTACAGCACCCCGTCCTTCCCCTCAATCACCCCTCTTGCTTCACCCACCCGTCTTCTCATTCTCATCCTTCTCCTCTGTGCGGGAATCCATCCTCACCTTGTCCCTGTCCGCGCCTACCCATGCATGGCTCGCAGCCGCAATATGCCTTTCAAAACTTATGCGGTTCAATGCTCTACCTGTACTTCCTGGCTGCCGTCACCGCAGGAAATGCTGCTGGCTCGTCCAGTCAGCCGCCATAATGTAACAATAGTAATAACAATAATTGTTTAAACGCTCTCCACTCCTCCGTGCCGATGCTACTTGCATTTCACATGCATTGTCTTGTCGAGGATGAGTTTATTAATGCTAAACGCGTGTGCTAGCTCGGAATGTAACCAAAGAACTATCCCATGCAATGAGGATGCCAATTCAATTGCTGTCTCCATTTCCATGGATGCATTACCGTTTTTCTTTTTAATAGAAATTTGAGATTGACCCGTTGACAGATGAAAGCTTGAATATTTATTCTTCCTTGAGAAAAAATGAGTTAACAAATGATTCAATAAAAATGGATTGTTATGGTCTTCTACATTATGTTTCATGATTAAGTTATACACAAATGTGCCAAACTGTGCCCGAATCAGTCAATAAATCAATAATTGGGAACGCAATATGATTGACCAGTGGTGAGTTCACTACGGAATAAGTGTTCTTCAACTACATGAAAGTTCATTGAGACCACATACAAAAGCAGGTACAAAAATGACGTAGTCTTGGTAATCCGAAAGGGGTCTACAAAGAC
This sequence comes from Nematoplana nigrocapitula, assembly GCA_032274565.1. Taxonomy (NCBI): domain Eukaryota; kingdom Metazoa; phylum Platyhelminthes; order Proseriata; family Nematoplanidae; genus Nematoplana; species Nematoplana nigrocapitula. The sequence continues at coordinate 5,017 of JAUYWV010113473.1, forward strand.
CGTGAAAACGGAACACGGGGCATCCATATGGCTGTAACTAAATCATAACATAGCGCATGTTGAACACAGCCAGTAAAAAGGGTTTGCACGCACAAAAAATTCAGCTCTCTCCTATTTATATAGTCTAGGTGATGATATCGAACACATAGTAACACAGTCAATTAACTGTTGCAAGCTCTCGATTGTTTCATATTTCGAGGATTAAACGGTGCTAACATCAATGGAATCGTAGTGTTTCTGTATAGTGACACGCGTATAAAATGATATGGTGTATTGGAGGAAATCCGGCGACTTTGCTGATAACAAATTTACATGCAAAAATATTGTATTGTCCACTAATTCTAAGAGCTTCTTACCTTAATGATGTTGGTAAGGCTTCCACGGAGAGCACACTCAACGCGTTCCAGCCGGCTGCTGATACACAGCCAAACACACAAGAAATGATGATGGTTTGCTCTTTCGATTTCAACAGGGCAATGAAGAATACAGATATTCCTGTAAGTATCATACTTATGGCTGGAAAGGAAAATAATAAATTATTATATTAGTCTCCAGCGGGTGTTATTGGAATTTTCATAAATTATTCAACAAGTATCATAAAGCTAAGCTATGATGGGAGATACCTAGTTTTCAGTAACTACCAGGTACCAGAGGTTCTATGCACAAAGCATTTCAAAACATTTCATGCGCTGCAGAAAACTTTTTACTTGATTTATAATAATTCTCTAAATCTTTCTAAAAATTATTTTGTCTTGGTAAATGTAATATTTTAACTAAGTTGTAAAAATAAAGTTAGGATTGACAGGTCAAGCATGAGGTTTCTTCTTTGTATTACATTTTTTCTTTTAAATATTATTAAACAAGTATTTTTCTACCCATGACTTAGGATGTTACGAACGCTACCCCTGTAATCGGCCAGAAGGCGCTAAGGGTACCAAGACCATGTGGACAACCGCAGGGGTTGTTCAAAACCCCTCCAATAGACGTAGGGTCCAGCAGTCATCTCCTTGTCTATATATGTGAATATGTGATATTTTACAATTTGGACTAAGGTACTGTATTGTTGGTCAACTTACATACTTATCTGTTATTAATTAGTAACTATGAAGCTATAAATTATACTGCTGAATTAATTATTTGGTTTGTTTGGCCGATAGCGTTGTAATAATCTTTAAAATTCATACATGAAAAGTTACCAGTTTGAGATACATTTCGCACCATAAAATTATGTTTTAAAAAACATTTAAAAAAATAGAAAAACCCTATTAAAATATCTTTTATAAGGGTATTTCAAAAGTGTTTTTCGCATTAGAAAAAAACTTTTTCAAACACCCATAAGGTTTTAAAGGGTATTTTTAAAAAAACTTTAAGGGATTTTTCTATGATCATTGGAAAAAACCCTTTTTGGCTTAAAACATTTTTTTGCTAACGGAGTGTCCGGTGTAAAACACGAAAGTAGATAGCAGACAGCAGCTGTATAAGAATATTACTATTTATTCAGACCTAAACATAGCAGATTAACGAGATTAACTAGTGCCAGATAACAGCGTCACAATTTCTTAGCCGTATCCCCCAACCACTGGAGATGTAATCCGACTTCACTACAAAGTATCGGAATGCCCTGACACTACGAGAAACCGCAAACAGTTATCTTTTCAGGGACATAAGGTAGACAAGTGAATACAGTATACATTCAATGCAATTATTCCCAAAAGAGTCTTATTTTCATAAAAATACCTTATGAGTACTATTTTGAAAGAATGTAGAAATAAATGATAAATGAAAAAAATAACACAATAAAAAATATATGCTTACATAATAAAGGCTTTCGTCCCACTTTATCGACTATAAGAATTGAAAGTATGTTTCCGGGCAAATTGGACAAACTGACAAGAAATGCTTCGACATAGGGGGCACTATTGCTCATTACCGAGGGATCACATGGATCGCTGCTAGTGTTATGCGCAGAGAAATTCAGAGGACCAACATGACACACAGAACCACCCGTGCTTTCCATTCGTGTGAATAATTGTGGTATCCAAAGCGTGATCCCATAGAAGCTGGAATGCATCGAATATATACATAGTTTATAAAATAAAACAAGTAAATTTGATTAAACTAATGCTCGATAAGGTGAATTATTGCTCGTAAACAAAGTATAATACAACATGATTATCAAAGAAATAATCATTTTATAATTAATTGTATCTGAAACGGCGCTAATAGCGTCAAGTACGGCGGAGATTTAATACGTCAAATGGACAGAATAGGGCTCACGGTAAAAAGCAAATTTAAGATAAGCAAAATGTAGTTGATCGTCGATTTTGGATGTGCAGAAAAGTAGTAGGAAAATGAATCTGGCTGGCGTACAAAAGTGCGTATTTTGGTGCAATTTTAGGCGTTTGTGGTTCGGTTCGATTCGGTTTCTGTTGGGTTAGGGTTGTCTCGGGGAGGTGTCTTTGATGTTTCTTTGAGTGGGATTGGGTATGAGCTGGTGTGGTTTTGGGGAGCCTGGCGCAGTTCTGCTTTGTAATATGGGATGGTATGGGATCAGGCGGCACCCCCGTCAGAGGAGCCGGAGCTCCCGCAGATACAAAGCCACCGCCACGGGGTTCTCCGTGAGAACAGACAAGGGCGGGACCACCGCCCCGAACGCGCACAGCGTTCTAAAAACCTAAACTTAGGTGAGTTTGAGTGAGTAGGGCATACCTCGAGCCAGTGCTCCAGTGTCTGCTCATCCTCTCCACAGTGTGGACAAATCGGATTCGAATCCGGGTCTATACGGGCTCGGTAAGTTGCTAACATTCTACAGTGCCCGCTCTTGAGTCGCGCAATCAACTTCTCGGCTTGTCGGGATAGGTCCGCTGGTTTTGGCGCAGTCGAGTAAACTCGGCGAGTACGCTCATGAACCGGTATGGGATACTTGACTTCCCTCTTGATGAGAGCCCTAGCCGCCCTGAAGGACACCGGGACAGGGTCCTGGGACCCATCAACATTCCGCGGGTGGCCCATCGCCTCCTTGGCCTCCCTGTCGGCGTCTTCATTTCCATGAAGGTCACAATGACTAGGGATCCATTGGAGGACAACGGTGCCTACCACCCGCATCAAATCAAGGAGGATCTAACTGCGACCAATTCCTGTTTGCAGAGAGACGTCCCGCTGCTCAGCGCATCTAGGGCAGACCGGCTGTCGGAGCAGATCAGGAGCCGCTGTTGCATTCCATCCTGAAGGAGAAAGGGGCACTATTGATCTCTACACCCTGCAATGTCACTAGATCCCTCGAGGGTGGACCCTAACATGGGGGATCTCGCTACTTGTGGCGACGTTGAGTCAAATCCTGGCTCTCTTGCTGGTGCCGACCGCGAGGAACCAGGTCTGTTAGAGCTGAAACGATCGAGGTTGACACTAGAAATTCCATTAAAGTTTTCCAGTTTAATTTGAATGGCATTCGTGCCAGGAAAACCGAACTGGAGCATTTGTTGGCTACTTACAAGCCACATGTAGCCCTTCTTCAGTAGACTGGTCTCCAAGCCGATACGAATTTTTCCATTGATGGCTTTCATGTGTTTCGCAGAGATAGACGTACTCCTCGGGGGACTCGGGGCCTTAAAAACGGTGGTCTTAATATTCTCGTGAAGGTTCAGGACAGTCAACACCTCTCATGTCGTCAGCTGGAGGAGCTAGATTTGGGTGAAGACAATACGACTGAAGTTAATAATAATAATAATGAGCGTATAATTGAATGGCAACAGTGTACATAATGGGAATCGGTACACGAAGTGGAAATAAGAGCAGAGAGACGTGTACAATTCATATCAGACGGCTGCGTATAACCGTCTAGAGGCGACAAAAAACAATCCACTTTTGCAGCAAGCAACAGACTATAGGCAAAACGTCTACTGTACGTCAACGTAACACTGATGTTAAGATCACGTAACTGACTTCGAAGAAAGATACTTTTGGATGTATATTTTGTACTTTGAAACTGTTTTGTCAATATAACAATACTGATCAGAGGTTGAATTGGTACAAAAGAATATACTGCAGACCTGTTCACGCCACATTTTCAAATCAGTAGTTTGTCCGTAATTTTTAAAAGCCGTCCGTAGTTTAGCTTATATTTAGAAAACAAAATATGTCTTAGAAAACGTATGCTTTACATATTTGATAATACAATAGTATATAGTTCACACGTCACACACGATAATGAGTGGAATGACAATTTAAGCTGAGATTAAATTTCTCTATTAGCTTTGTCTTCTAAAACACTTGTTCTATTTCTATTTAACCACAGTCAAGTAAAATTTTGTACTTTCATAGAGGCTATTATTTCTTTCAATCTTCTAACCTCCCACCCACCCCAAACTATAAGATAGTGGTAGTGTGTTTTCTTTTTAGCGTAAAATTATTTTGAAAAAAGTACTTAAGTATGATACATAGACGGGCAGTATGCGTACATGTGTACTACAATTACACACGGGACAATTTTACTTTATTTTGCGCCGTACACAGTCCTTTTTCGAGTATTTTTTTATTATCATCTGTTTTCTGGTTGCATTTCCGTTTGCTCACGTGGTGATTTGACATGCACACGGCCTGTACATACGATTAAAATGCAGCTTCTGCGAACACGCAATGTGTAGTTTAAGTGTCGAATAAGTAAAACCTACGGACAGGTTGTGAACAGGTCTGATAATAATGTATATAACAATCTGGGAACGGAGAAAACTCTAGGAAAACCAGAGGTATCTAATAATAGATGATCTGACTGGTTACCAGTTCAAGATATTTTATACTATACAGTACAATATTATTACTTGCGCGAGATAGAACATCCTCATCATCATCATTGGGCTAGGCAGTTCTTCTGAACGTTAGCCACCATGCGTCTCCATTTGCTCCTATCTTCTGCTGATCTTCAACATGCCTTATCACTGATCTGCGTCCAACATAGAAATCCCGCGTTTAAACAGTTCATTCTTGGTGAAATATGCAATATTGACACCAATTGGCACTGACAGAAAGACTGCAGTTATGACAATTGGAAACTTCTTGTCACTTGAGACATCACCGACCGACTTGAACTAAAGAGTTGAGGGTCTAGATTGGTAGTGTATATAAGTAAACTGAAAGCTGACGGTCACAGGTCTCACTGAGGTACACAAACAACTGCCACCACAAATATCTATAATGAAATTGACATCGAAGAATGAGCGGCGACTTTCTAATCAATGTACTCTATACTGATTTTCGAAGTCAGCGCTATAACTGGCAATAAGAAGAAAATATGTTTAATGGTGGTTTTCAAAGACAAAATTTGTACACTTGATTTTAACATTCAGGATTACACCTGTTATATAACCTAGTGAATAATAAAAGGCTTTATTTTACGACTAAAATATAAAAAAATATTACCTGAAAAGATAATGTCGCTTCCTGAATAGCACGTTGATATGTTTTTTCTGAGTCTGGTCCAGGTGATCCTTGAAGGTATGTTTGGAAAGAGTTATCTAAAGATTTGAAGGCTTGAACTCTTTTGTTATGAAGAGCAAAAAAACTTTCGATATGATTCTTAATTGATGTCATAATCTAAAAAAAATATTTAACGGTTATTTTCAACGTCAAATGTAATTGAAACAATAAAATAGATATGGCTATAATGTTTTAAAATAATGATAAAATATATTTATTAAGTACTATAATACGAAGAAGCGATATTCTATGTTACAGAATGGCACTGAAGAAGAATTAAATTTGCCCTTAGACGAATTTTATGTTTCTCTAAGGAAAGTGGATGGTACAGAAATGAAAAGCAATACTCAATAAATATTCGCTGCGGAATCAATCGGCTATTGAAAGAAAAACGGAATTTTAAAAGTATCACAAATGCACAATTTGCTGAATAGAACAAAAATTTTAAGGGAGTTTTGAAATCACTGAAGTCGTGTGGTCAAGGCGAGAACAAGCACTATGATATATATAATATCTACAGCTGATCTCAAAAAGATATGGCCTTTGAATCCAAACACGCCATTTAAACTATTCTTGAAATTCATAATTACTTCATTCATACTTACTATATTTCTTTGTGAGACGAGGTCAAGAAAATTTACACTCAATGTTGAAATCCAGTATTGTCATCGAAGCGTGTGGAAACCTTAATTGTGAAGATGAAAATGTGGTAATCATACTATTAAACTAAAGGATGAATGTGATAAAAATCATTTTTTACCGACAAGGAAAACAGCAATGGAAGTCTTCTTAAACAATCAAATCCTGCATTGTCAATTTTTCTTTCTTATCTCAATAAATTAAACTCCAGAATTGCTATTTATGCCAAAAAACCGAAGAGTTTCTCAAGCGATGATGATACTTGGTTTGATAAAATAATAGAAAGGTTGGACATAATATGGTCGGTCAAGTAATGCAGAAGCTGTCAAGCGAGTTAAGTTTGACTAAGTCATACACAAATTACTGTGTGAGAGCCACCGCTATTACGATCTTAGGAAATACATACAGTGAAAATGACATCATGGCCGTGAGTAATCATAAGACATCATCGTCACTCGCACCTTACAAGCGTGTAAATGAAGAAAAGAAGATCTTGATGTCAGATTATTTGATAAAGAAAATGGAGTCAAAAACTCTAGAGATAGAACCTTTACAATCAAAATGGATGGATATAGATGACAGCTGGATGGATTTGGTTCCACAGATTGCTGGTGATGTCGAAAACAATTCATTTTAGTTCATTTTTAATAATTGTTCATTACACGGTTGTTTGTTTACTTAAAATTTGTTATTCTGGATGACGATATGTACGTTATGTTGACCAGCAGGTAGACAACAGTTTGTTTTTTCTCCACAAAGTGAAATATTCTGCCATATTGTACGACTTAGCCGCTAGAATAATAGGCTTTAGGCGGATAAGAAGTTTTATCTACAAACAGTAGAGATAGGCTATAGACGGCTAAGAAGTTTTGTCTACAAACAGTAGAGATAGGCTATAGACGGATAAGAAGTTTTGTCTACAAACAGTAGAGATAGGCTATAGACATAAGTTTTTTGTCTACGAACAGTAGAGATAGACATAATGTAGACATAAGAAGTTTTGTCTACAAACAGTAGAGATAGGCTATAGACGGATAAGAAGTTTTGTCTACAAACTGTAGAGATATAGGCTATAGACATAAGAAGTTTTGTCTACAAACAGTATATATAGGCTATGTTATAGGCAATGTACGCGTTTTAAAATTATCGGACAAGAATACCGAATCGCGAAGCGATGAGGATATTTGGTCGAT
>JAUYWV010113484.1:0-20981 GCA_032274565.1 Nematoplana nigrocapitula
CTCTGTACTGAAACGTTGAGTTAATTTTATATTAAACTCTAGTATCCGAGAAATAACATTCTCTTTTATATTTATCTGTTTCTCAATTTATTGTACTGCAATCTGCTAATTAAATTTCACCATCACATACTTTTTATACTTGAGAATTAGGCCAGGAAAGTGACGCTCAATTATTTGTTTTAATTATCCTTAATTACAGTAACAAAAATTACAGCTCACTCCGATTGATAATTGAGGATTAGTTCGCGAATACACACACACCGACAGATAATTGCTTGTTGCAGATTCTCCATGTTTCACATTCCCAGAATTTGTTAACCGAGATACGCGCCTTGGGCAAAAGTTTGACGATATTTACAACATCAAGCCTTTGATTATTATTCTATGAAAAAAATAATGTGCCTCCTGATAAGCAAATAAGCAATATTAAATGATGGTATTGCAGGTACTCTTTGGCCGTCCTTGGCGCTGCTATGATAATAGACTGACATGTTATGTTGCTATAAGTGTATACGTAAATACCGTATGTATCTGCAGAGACTAACCCTCACCTCACTGGATCACTCTCTCTTGGGTACAGTCGTGTAACCTGCAGTGCCTCGACACACGCGGTGTGCTCGGGGTCACCCTGAGTGGTGGCGCAAATACAGTAGACGTGACTACGAAACATCATGATTAGGCCTGGGCATATGTGTGGTGTTCTGCGACCACCCTTTTGACACCCATAAATCTGTAGAAAGTTTGGGCATCATTTGGTTTAGGGCTGGTGTCTACTTTTGCTCTTATATATTAATCACACAGCCTCATCTGGGTGATATAAAACGGTTCCGCATGCACAAATTAGATGTATCTTACGGCATGGGCCTCTTCGAGGGAACCGTGTCGGTGGACTCGTATCTAAAAGTGCTCTGGTTCTCCTGTCGAGATCCCGCTGAACAACAACAACGTTCGAGAGGATTAGAAGAGTGTATGGATAAGGAAGGAGTGAAAGTTGCTGGAAGGAGAATGAGGGGGACAGGGAGGAGATGGTAAGTATGACCGGGTTAATTTGCGGTCACTCGCTGGAGTTGGGAGCGTATAGGGTGAGAATTGGGCTGGCAGAGGAGGAAAAATGTAGAAGATACGGGGAAGTGGAGGAGCATACGGAACATGTCTGGGAGTGTGATGCCCGGAGTAGAAAGAGAGCGGAGCTGGAGGTGAGGGAACTGTGCGATGTGTGGGGAAAACCCGGGGAAGCGAGGGAGTCCTAGAAGTGGTGGAGGAAGGTACGACTCAAGGCCTGAGGATGACGACGACAACAACAATAACAACTGCAACAGTAAGCCTTTAACTTGAAATTTACAACGCGTGGTTTTTAATGGGATCGTCTTGCTCCTTCTGTTGTTTCCAAACCTAATTTCCATTTGCTTCATGTGTAAAAATTGTAAACACTGAACTCTTCTTTTCAAGATGTTTTTCTTCAATAAACGAAACAGCTTTATTATAATATTTTCTGTCTTCTAATGCTTAAGTCAATTTGAACTTTTTTTTATATTTTAAGAATACTCTTAGACATTCTAGTGACATTGTATAAATAATCGCCCCCATAACATAAATTTGATGTCGTACAAGATAGAAATACTACTTGCAGAAAAAAAAAACACCCATTTTGTCGTCCAAAATAGACACAAAATTTGGCAGCAATATTGTCGGTCAGTCAGAGTTCGCTCAATGGCGAAGCTTCCAGTTTACTGTACAGAGCTAGCTACCAAGCAAACCGTCATGTCCAACGTGAAGTAAAATATAATCTCCCCATTTCTTCTCTAGCTCAACTAAAGCTTTGTGAGTTGATTAACAGTGTCACACTCGAGGGGACAGTAATTTTTCAATCAGGGATTAAAAGGTAGACTTACACTGTCGACAGCTGATCAGCTGTCATTCTCTGGACTAACTGACCTATGGGAAACACAGACTGCTGAAGTTTGTTGTTTTAATCGGCTTAATGACTTTTCCCGGAATGTAATAAGTTTTCCTGATAAGGTCACACTGCCTTGTCTATGTTGACGTAATGTTTTTAGGAATATTGTTTCTCATACGCATAATATGCCCTGGACCAATACTCACTGACAATTATCGAACTGCTTGCTTCATTGTGACTTCGGAAACGCACTCAGCTTGTCGGGTAACTGTCCTAATTAATAAACCCATTAGGGTGTGCTCTTGAACGGCAGCTAATGACAAATTGCACGAAAACTAAACACGATTTTATGACAAATTCCTCTCAGTATTACCAGATATGCAATTGGAGTAAGAAAAGATAAATAGCAACAAAACAATTTTACTTTGGAAAATATTAAAATGTGAGGCAATCTTTTGTGATGAAATTTATAACTGGAAAAATGGTCGACCGTCAGTTTTGAAACACAATAAATTTTAAAAACACCGGGCCTGATAAGGTTTACACATATTCATTAGACTGGGTAAAATACAGGATGAAGCGTATTACAACTTATTTGGGCAAATCATGAGAAATCAATTACAGTGTCAAAAAATCTCAGAACCTGAATGCGGATCAAATCGTTAAGTACAGTAGTTTGAGATAATACTCAGAATAATATTGAAACGTTTCATTTTTTTTTAATATTTTGTTTTCTGCAGTTTAAATTATTTTAGATAAGGAAATCTATTGCACATTCTGGTTTAAAGAGTTAATACAATAAACACACATTTTTGAAGTCAGAGAGAAACGCACAAAGAGATTTGAAAACATCAACTAGAGTAGACACGCGCGCCAAAACATGTAATTACGGTTTGGAGGTGGTAGGCAAATATTGCAGAATGGAGAATATTTAATTTCGGTTAATTGTTTGCAAAATGGCAACTAGGTGCTATAAACTGTGCAGACAGACAAAATGAAACGAGAATGTGTTTTATCATTGTATTGGAAAATTAATCACTAACCTGCATGCCTACCAAAGACGTTTGATGCCTACCAAATTATACTGCTATTTTTAAAACCAAAAATCGTCGCATCTGATTGGCCAAACAGACAATCAATCAAATTTTCACGGAAATCCTTTATGTTTAAATGCCCAACCTCTTTGCAAACACATGCACTCTGTGTAGGTTTTCAGCAATTTCAGTGAAACCTATTTTTGTATTTTTAAACATGTTCTGTTTAGCCATACTGCTATTTTGCACTATAGTACAGTAAACGATATTCTCGGCATTAAACATAATCAACACAATATAAATGGTATCTCAAAGAGAAGCTATACATGAAAATTCAACTGGTTATAGATCACTGTGATGTTTTATTTAATTAAAATTGACTGCAAAACATCAACCGAAACACAAGTAACCATAACATTTTTAAAACTTGCAATACAAAATACGCATCATGCTCACGACTTTTGCAAATGTGACGCGGCCGAGATGGCTATAAAACTACTGATATATTATGTGTTCAGGATTTGAGAAGGGAACAGGTCATGCCTATCTCTACAGCTACAGTCTTCTATCCAGCACCATGTCCTGCATTTCGATTACGTAGTCCAGTTATTTCAAAAATGCTTTTATCACTCTCAAACGACTTTGTACGTGGTTAAATTTAAACAGTATTTATTGATAAATGGCCCGAATTACCATTGGAACCACAGTGTTCTCTCTAAACCTTTTCAGTGGTATTAGATTTTCAGAGATGCTCGTTTGAGAGCTCTAATATCAATTTAAGAGAATTAACATAGTGCTTGACACTTACAGTCAAATGGGGTTTATCAACAACAACGACCAGAAAATTAATAAAATCTCGCACAAGAATTACAAAGTATAGTTAATTAAGAGCGAACACTTTGTTTTCAACGTTAACCAGTATTCCCCAACAATTACATATACAACATTGTATATATAAGCTGTGTGTAAAACTGTGACTATAATATGCAATATTAATCTGTGTATATGGTTACAATTTGGTGTTGACAAATCAATACAATATTTTTTAAATCCTTATGAGCGAATTTTCTTTAACCGCAAAATTATTATGTGCTAGACAAGTAGATGAGTTGATTTTCTATTTGACTATCTGCCTATTTCTTTATTTGTTGTGTGTCTTACCCGTTCATTTCTTTCAATAGATTTTCGTTCTAAAACCTGCGTAATTTGGTAAATTAAGGAATAGTTAGGAATTGAACCTGAATGTACCTGTACCTAAAGAATTGTGTTGCCAAAAAATTTAACTACGGTGTTACACCGAAGCTATATGAGAGAGCGCAACCACCTTGGAAGAAATCCTGCAAGCGGAAGGGCTGAGTTGAAGCAGACCAAATGGTCCACTCCGATTCTTCTCAGTCTTGGTTGATGATCCGTCCATTGAGTTGTAAGGCTCCTTTGCATTGCTGAGAGGAATGTAATGCTGGTCGATTGGGGTCCTTTCTCTCGCGCGGATCTGTGCAGCCCCTTCGACCAGTTAAATGCACAGACGACTGAAGGGTTGAAGAGTGGGATGGTATTGCTTTCCGCTGTCGTCCGGGATTGCCTAAACGTGTCTTGGAGAGACTGTGTCTGTCCATAATCCTGAAGTACTGTGATTATCATATCCATTCCAAAAGAGGCAAAACCAGCTAGGAAGATCGATTTATGTCGATCTAAATATATGCCTAATATCCTATCTAGACAAGGTAATGGCGAGGATAGTTGCAAACCGCCTCACACACTTTGCTGAATAGTTGGAAATATAGCCGAATGATCAAGTCGGATTCCAGGGATTTAGGCTGTTATAATCCCATGTCTAGAGGACTCTTCAGCGCCCAGACTCTTCATGGGAAAGAGAGACGACGAAAGAGAGAGAGAGAGAGAAGAGAACAGAGAAAGATGAAATAGAGAGAGAAACGAAAACAATGAGGGAAAGCGTATAGCAGGTTTCAGGGAATGCACTTTGCCTGCCGAAGCAGGACCTCCTGCCACGAGAAGGCTACTGCGTGGCGGTCGGAGACTTATGTCGAAGACTAGGTTGTCGAGAAATAACCCAATTCGCCAACGATGGTTTCCAAGGCACACTAGCTAAACGGATTGTATAGGCGCTGGTCGATTTTGATGGTAGTACCCCTCCCATTTGTAAAGTGGATAAGTGGCTTCTTCCCCAACACATTTTCCAGAGCGCGTAGTACACACAACAGAGACCGGCTATTCCGTGAGGGACTTCCACACAAGGTTCAGTGCACTCACCCTCATAATTGTTCCTCTTATTTATACCAGGGGGCTTCCACAAATCCCTTATTCTGGCGTATCTTACTTGAAATATAGCAATTCCTATCAAGCGATGTCCGATTTCAAGTATAAATATATCTAAAATTTAGTATTGCTAATTTACGGCTTAGCCCGTTTGTACGATAAACAGTCAGAATCATTTATTACCTCATTACAGTTTATAATCGTTTGACCTGCAATTTATAGACATACTGAGTCGAAATTGATATGTGACCGAAACAGAATATTTCATATTGACTTAAACTTTAATATACAAATGAAATCGATTTTATTTATCCTGAAGTTTATCCGGGAGAAGAGAATCTTGACTAAACTTTCACCCTAGGGAAATAGTCTGTTGTCTTTGTAATACGATACCATCTTGGGGCACAGCACGCGGTATCTCATAATTGATTTGAAATCCTATTTCATATTTGACTGGTTAAATATTTTAAAATAAAATCTAATGAGCGATAGGGTTTACCGACTATGGTTTAGAACAGAAATACACTGCCATTGCGATTACTGTTTAAAGAATTATGAACGATTTTAATATGTTGAGATTTTCCATTAAATTCACTGAAATTGTTATCACTTATAAACATGCCTGCTAAGGTTAAAAATGAATTCAACATTGCTGCGTGAGAGCATGGCAGTTCAAAATGGACATAACAATACAAAGAATAATTTAGAAATTAATTATGAAGAAACCTCCATGAAAATTCATCACAACATGGCCCGTGTTTATTTTGTGCTAGCCATTCTGCGTGTTTGATTAGGACGCAGGTAAAAAACTAATTTATGTTACACATTTTAGCTAATCGATGGTTAGAAGGATTATCTAAATAGCCCTCAGCGCCTTCATGTTATCGTCGTTCGGTCGGTCGGATCCCCGTCAAAAGAGCTGAAGTCATTGCAGATACGAAGCCACAAATCCGGGATCCTACGGGAGTACGGACAAAGACGAGTAACCAGTCCCAAACTTCGCCAACTGTGGGCCCAGGTGAGCAGGCGACCGCTCAAGCCAGTAGTACTCCAGGGTTTACACACAGGGAATACTTCCGAGATCAAGCGAACTCGATACTCCGCAGAATGCGGCAGTGGGCACTGCGTCTGAGCAGGCGAACGAGGTAGGTTCTCTGGTCAGGGAGCTGTGACGCATTACGCTAAAATGAGTTGTCGCAGTGTAGTCATAGGATCTCTGACTTCTATGGATGCCGGGAAGGGCACTGGAGCTTCCTCAATTCGTATTTGGGGAGCTCCTCTTGGCTTCCTTGTGCAAAGTGATTGGGAAAGCATTAGAAGATCACCTGACCCCTAACACATTTTACCTGAATTATCCTATTAGTGTGAATAAACAAGTACTGCTGGAACAGCTAAAGAAAATCTAGTGCATAGTTTGAGAGTTTCAAAGATGGTTGCGTTGAACGGTATCGTAAAGTATACAACATAATTGCGACAATATTCTTTGCTACAATGATGTGCTTAACGATCAACCAGATAGGCATCTCATCGCGTTGAGCGCATTCCACGACTGATCCCCTTACTCAACCTGATTGACGAATACTTTGTAAAACGCAAAACAAGCATAAACAGTTGCGTAGGAACACTTTTCAGAGGGGAGGTAGGGCACAGGTCGAAGTCATGATGTTTTCAGGTGCGCTTTTGAGTATATATATAGCAAGAGATCTGCATAATATTTACTCTAGGCATCTAAACAATCTTTTTAAGACTTATATTGCTATAAAGTTTCTTGATCTTTTCTTTATTTTTGAACTAGCTGGTGAAGCCGGCGTTGCCTGAAAGGAAATGAAAACTTCTTGACTGATAAATTTGACAAATGAATTTGCTTTTGACGCTCTACCTGCGTTCTACAAGTGGAAAGCAATTTTGCATCAAATTACTACTCGATTAACATAACAAACGAAGAAACTTAACAAAAAACATAACCAATACATATACTACAGCTGCCGGATTCTGTTTTGCCATTCTGCAATATACTGATTTAACTGATAGTAAATTTAAATTTCAGGGCGATATTTAAAATTAGGGTTAGGCATTATCCTGTGAGTTTCCTTCGTTTCCCATTGCCCCATTGTAGCTAATTATTATTCGGCAGTTGAGATTGTCCGTCGACTGTTTTGGCAATTTTTGTAAGTTATTCACTGTTTAGAACCACTGATGAATTTTGTATATGAATGTCTGATGTTCGCTTGTACGATCTCACTCCAATTACCGAACGATTGCCGGATCTCTCTATAATGTGTTGCTCATCGGTGCCTGCTTCATATGTAGAGTCTCGTTGCACATGTTGCTTTTAAACTGTGGTTTGTTTTGGTTCCCGTAATTGCCGCAATTAAAAACATATTTTTTGACTAAAATCTGCAATTTGTTGTGTCCAATTGGGTCTACTGGTAAACCAGACGTCGCTTGTTTGCCATTATATTTTTGCGTTCCATGTACACGCGTTTCGTATCAGAAGGCCTCTTTGATAGATCTTATTCATATATTCTGATGTGCAATCACTCCGGTTTAACTTATTTTCAAAATAAACTATTCAAATGGTTGAATTTTTCTATCTTTCAGGCCTCCTGTGTACGTTTTGGTTTCTCCTTCATTATATACAAATGCTCTCTTACCCGATCGGTTTTCAATACGAAACTGCTCAATGGAGAGATTGGCATGTTCCGTGCCACCACGTGCGACAAAATTATTTCCATTTAGGTAAGAAATTGTTTGCATTAGCTGTTCGGGTGATTCTGTGCCTAATTCTTCTTTCGTAGATCGTTACACAGAAGCATCGAGAAATGAGCACAAGTGGGCAAACGAAACGACACGAAAACGTCAACTGTCTTGTTTTAGCCCAAATGACCTTGCCAGCCAGCGATAATGGATACCAAAGAACAGGAAGCATATTTTGTACTCTCCGATTTTCTATATTCAAAAATAAATCTTCCCAATTCCACATTTAATCCATCCAGTCGAACAAAACATTGAACGATCAATTGTTTCTTCTAAGGTTGTACTTAGAAATTTACTTCTAGTGATTTCCTCATAGTTAAAGTGTATTTGAAACCGTGATTGACAAATGCTCGTTGACGCTGTTGATTCACATTCGTTCAGGAACTCGGAAATTTCATCCGGAATAAGCTTTTCAGAGAAATTTTAAAAGTGTTCATTTAGTAAAGAGTGAATGGACTGCAGATTGGTAAAATCAAAACCTTCTGTCACGTATTGATAAATTCGGTCGGTAAGACATTTTGGTTGAAATAGCCAATCCATCCTTCAGAGACATCTATCTACAGTATACAAGTTGATTTAGGAAACAGATTTCTTGATGTTCAGAATTATTACGAATTTATTACGATCGTATCCTATTATCACTTTCATATCTATATATTATAACAACAAAAAGGTTGTTTAAATTAGAAAATAATTGAATTTTATAATCCCGTTATAGATAATTACATCTCGCCCGGAAATTTAAATTTACTATACCGTTTTAGAAACAATGCATGTCATTTACGGGTCGGTACAATATACTCATATCGACCACTATTGTCATGCATTATTAACTCCAACAATCGCGCCTACTACAGAATTCTAACTCCAAATTATGTAGTATTGATTATTATTTACAGCATTTTTAAATTTTGACTGGAACTACACACTATATATATATCATTATTTTAAATACATTTTTTATTTTTTATTATATTTTACAATAGAAAGAAAAACTTGAAATTAAAACCAAGTAAAAAACATCCACAGGAATCTGCTGATTCCAAATCTGGCCTTAGCTTTTCTCTGGGATCAACAGTTCAAAATTGATGCCCCCCCCCACAACACTACTTTATATATAGGAATATATATATGTATATATAGGGTGTCCCTTAAAAAACTGCCGTTTTACTAAATAATAACAAATGTATATATAATAAATATAAAACTAACAAATTACATACAGTAATTGCAATGTCTATATTATACACAAATTAAACAATATAATCTCCACCATGGTCAATTATATTTTGACAGTGCGATTTCAATTTCTCGAAGTGTCTGCTCATGATTTGTGAAGTATTTCTTTGTAGGCCTTCTTGAAGGAATTGACGCAGTTCATCAGTAGTGTTAAATTGAATAGATAATCGTTCCATCTCCAATTTTGGGAATATGAACCTCTCAAGAATGTTCGTATCTGGTGAATGCGGCGGTTGTGCAAGTCTTACACATTTTTAGAATATTGGAAATTTAAATATTGAAGATTTGAAATTTAGATATTTTGATAACCACAGATATCCCATAGTTGTCTACATTAAAATCTGTAAATAAAAAACATAGTTGTCTAAATTGAAATCTACGAATAAAAATAACAAGGCTAATAAATTTGTTTAATAAATGTGTTATTTAGTAAAACGGCCGTTTTTAAGGGACACCCTATATACACACACACATATATATATATATAGATTATATCGCTTCTTTCTGTGTGATTATACGGCAGATGCATGCATAATTTAGCAGAAATACAAACACACGTGATAATGAATAAATTAAGGTGTCACTATTTGTAAATAACACAATTGTTAATATAAACCATGAAATGTAGTTTTTATGCTAGATTTGAAAAGAAAAATGAAGCACACATCAAATAAAAAGGGGATTTCTTTCCTCTATACCGATCCGCCTCTTTTCTTACTGTTCTCCAATCGAGGGCCATTTCCTAGGTACTATGCATGGGTGTCTTTTAACAGAAAACCCTTTCCTAGGTACAATGAGTTTCTTCTAAAAGAGGGCCCCTCTGAAGTTGTGCCAGATATAATCTCTCCATGTTGCTACAGAGAATAATAATTTTCAGTGTTGCTTCTGCTTGGGCCCTATAGTCCAAAAGGGGGGCCCCTTTGCGACGCCCTTGATAAAAATATCTTACATCATTGAAAAAGAAATATATTTTGACAATGGTTTATACGTTTGCTTTAACTACGGGAGGTCGTGCGCCCCTGTCATAGTTAAACATGCTGTGCTGTCAGGCGGCTTGCTAACAGCTGGAGCATTCACAGTGTAAACAAAGGCGTGGCCGTATGGCAATACTGTACTGTAGAAACGAAGATTGACTTTGCTCTATACGCCACTTAGAGGGGGAGGCATTTTGTATTCTAATGGGAATGATATTTTTAAATTGTTCGAGTGTTTTATTGTTTCAATCTATTTTTACTCTCAGTCTAAATTGTTTGCTTGAAAGTTTAAGTTAACAAGATAACTTGTACATCACCTGTTCACTGTTATTTAATCATAATTTAAGTTTGCAAATATACATTCTGCTTATAAATATTCAGTCTTTAGATTTTACTAAATACAGTTGACAAAATTATAAGCATATGATAATTATTTCGTGGTGGAAGACTAAATCATAATAAATTAATGACAACACCCCAAATTTATGTAATTATAATTTAATAATAGTCAGCTTCCACTTTAAAAAATTGTCATGACTTTCTCTGTCTGTGTGCATATCGAAGCGCATTTTAATTTATTAAAATCATTTTGAAACAAGTTTTAAACTATATTTTGCTGTTCTTAAAAAATGAAATTCATCTGATATTTGTCTGACTAAACATTTCAGTGTATTTGGTATTTGGTAGTTGGTAACTGTGTAATGAGTTCTCAATATTCCATCACTATTAGAGAAAAATATAGATCCTAATAAAGGCAGAACTTTAGCTTAAATATAGAGAGTAATTAAATTGAGAAACAAAACGTCAATATCAGGACACTATAATAAGGAATGACCAACTATTCGACGCGGAACCATTTTTATATCAACAAACTGAACGTTTAAAACAAACCATTTCTTGAAATATTTTAGATATAATCATCTTGTCTCATAGAGCTTTAATCTAAAAGTTTTGCATCAATATCCCAATACATATTTTTTTAAATCCTTTTTTAGTTTAAAATGTTTTTATAAAACATTTTTTGGGTCGAAGAATGAACTGCAGTTGATGTGAGTGATAACGTGTCAAGATCTCCGGGTGCGAGAGAATTGAGACTTCAGAAAAACATACAGTAGGGTCACTGCAATGTACAGTAGGTTACTCCATGAGTGATCAAGCGTTCGTCAATTTACATACATGGTAAATATTTTATAGAATGTCTTTAAATAAGACGAGCTGGGAAGATGAACAGATTTTTCTCCGTGCGAATTTGATGAACAATACAAGCGAGAATAATACGTTTACTATGACACATTTGTTTTTTGTTTCCAATTGCACGCGTTACTGCAAAATATGCTCGAATTATTACATTTTTAGGTGCTTGGACCAAGTCGGTCTTGTCCAATTCGGATTTTTGCTTAAATCGGATCAATGTGTTTGTCCCACTTTTGCCTATCATTATAATACTACACGTACAGTATTATTAAAGTCGTATTATTCTAACTCGGTTAATCCCCTAGACCCGCTCATATACTATACAATGAAAATTGCTATCTCGAACTCGGGTAATTCTAGTCAGATATGGATTTACCAGCCCCCCCCTCTCTCTCTCTCCATTCTCTGCGCTGCCCAGCTAACACTCTCTCCATAATTCGCTGTGCAGTCACCACTATTTACCAGTCTGGACTTGAGTTTCCTCAATACTTATCAGCTCTCAAAGAAACGCAAACATCAGACAAATACTTAGAAGGAGAAGAAAGACATCGTGGATTATGTTGAAACTAAATTAGCACTATAGTAGTCAGACTCAAGACCGTAATATAAAATATCCGAATGTTGACGACGTTTTGGTTTCGAAACGGTATCCAAGTACCTGATATCACTATTGTTGTGTACAATTCAAAATTAGTGTTTGTATTAACAAGCAATCGTTCACTTCACCTATCGGTAAACTAGTATAATAATATACAGTAGTAGTAGTATACAGGATTTCTCTCTGAAAATCGACGATCATGCACTCAAACTTAGATTTCCTTCACACAGTCTAGAGTTTGGTGCATTCAATGCAGAGTTTCGTACGCACTTAACAACGCTATAAGCAATCGATTTAACCCCCAGTTAAATGAAAATAGAGTTGCATTAATCATTCAATTTAAAACATATATTTCAAAGACACAAATATCAAAACTAAACAATATAATGCTTTCATAAGTCCCAGTAGTTTGAGAAACAAACAAACTTACATTAAATCTCAATTCTGACTCTGTTGTATGTGTGCCGTCGAGTGAGGGGTCCAGCTAAACGCATCCCTTCCGCTGTTATAGAGTTCATGCCAATTTCAATCCCTTGTCGCAAGACATTCGCCCCTTGTTCACCATGTGGACGAGGTTGCGCTAACTGCACATGCCGTTCAGCCAAAAATACACACTGTAGTTGCTTTGCACTTCGAAAAGCACTGCTCAATCGGATTTGAAAATGGACTCCACGCAGGTAAAGATTGGTCCGAAATAAATTGTCGTGCGCATTGTTAAGGCACGAAGCGTTGTCGAATATAAAGCATATTATTTTATTCAACCTAAAAATTTTTAGTGCAGTATAAATTGAATGATTACAACTCCATTTTCATTCAACGAGAGGATAAATCGATTGCTTATATAGCGTTATTAAGTGTGTACGAAAAACTGCATTGAATGCACCAAACTCAATTGTAGACTGTGTGAATGAAAGCTAAGCTTGAGTGCATGATAGTCTATTTTGAGCGAGAAATTCTGTATAGTGGTAGTGTAGATTAATATAGATAATACCACGGATAACACTATACGCATAATATATACATATAGGCCTACAGTAGCAGATGTCTGTCGGCATCATCGGTTGATGTTTTAACACTACATTTCCCAGAATTCATCGCCATCTTTCTCTGTCGTCGCATGCTCAATACAACCACGGGCTCAGTCAGGTTCAGAGAGATTGACTGTACTATCAACTTTTTATATATAATTATTCATAAATATTATGTCTCAGTTGTACTCATTGATTATAACTATAATGCAATTCTGTTGATGTTCTAATTTTATATTTGTTCATCCGTTGTGTTTTCGCACTGTGCAAACGCTGTATCCTCTTGACCAGATGTGATGAAATACAATATATCACGTTGTTTTATACCTTCTTATAATCTAACATGTGGTCTTTATAGAAAACATGTTTCATTTTACAGGCATTTCTAAATACCCTGTATCACTACTTGCTTACCTTTTCATGTCAGCTAAGGTATATGCAACTAGATGCAAACATATTTCACACGAACTCACTCCATCCAAGACAGATGTAGATGTATATTGAGATCTGACGACCACTCATCGCGAAAAATATTATATTGTGCAGATACAATGCCTCAATGAAGACCCAAGTGTAGGTCGCTTCAATGGAATAGTTTTTCGTCGTGTTGAACAATTTACAAAACCACATCTACAAAAACAAAATATCGCAAAATATTTATTGAACTGCAGAAGGACAGTACAAATTTTACACCATTATTCAACAAATTCATTTGAAAAAAGGAACTCTGCGTCTCAGCAGGTTAAAGTACAAGAAACTCGAAAAACTGCTTTGCAGCATAATACTATAAACGAAAATATTTTCATTTTTCTTAAATTTGCTGACTTAGTTAAAACCCTTTTGGGAATATTATAAGTAGCAATTCATGAGTATTCTTTTTATAGTAAAATTAACAAATTATCTGTAATACCTTTTCATATCCAAAGGGATAATTTGGGCTGATTAGAGAAATAAAAAATACGCTTAATTTAAAAATAAAAGTAAAATAGTTAATGAAGTGTTCGGGTTTCATTTTCACAGTCACTGCCTTGAAAGATTTAGCCATGCAATTAGAAGTAATTTAGTTGTTGTTGTTAATAACATCAAAGAAATGATTAGATGATAGCTAATACAAACAATTTTATAAAGAAGCATAATTATAATACAATATACCAAAGGTTTCATAATATAATATAGGTACAGCGACTAGAAGTAAAGTAAAACTACTGTTTAAATTTTTAATTGAAAATAAAACTCGAGCTTTCAAGCGTCCGCTGCGCTCATAGTCACGAGAGTGACATTGAAGAGACACAAAAACAAAGATTAAAACTCACACACAAAAATGGGAAAACTGGTAGAAATTTAGATTGCCGTATTAAAGAGCATACATAGACGGGCTATTTCCATTTTTAATACCAATAATGCTTCAGCTTCTCATGTTTTTAATTCTGAACATTGTATCGATTTTACGTATGCTGCTTTCTTTTATAAATATACTGAATTTGGCTCTGAGTCTTAGTTGTGAAGCTGCTTTTATAAAAGTCAATTGTAATACTGTCTTACACTTCAATGTAGGTTTTTACCACCTGGATCAGTGTCTCGCAAATTTTATCAATAATTGCGTTCACCCTCATATTTGAAACTTTTACTCTTTGATTTCTGTGTGTAAGTTTTAATCTTTATTTTTGTATCTCATTACTGTCACTTTTTATCTCTCATGATTATGAGCGCAGCGGACGCTCGTGTTTTAATTTCAATGAAAAATGTTTACTGTGGTTTTACTTTACCTATCAACAGAAGGGCCCATTACTTCAAATACAATCGAAGCATACAGCGACTACATTTTTTAAATTTTCAACAAGTAAAAGGTGAAATAGAATTTTACGAAAAATGAATTTATTATTGATATGTCATATTTACATGATTTAAAATATTTTATAACATATGGAAAAGCCGACCCAACAGTATCAGCAAGACGTTTGACTGAAGAAGTGTGTGTATCACAAATAACAATTATTGTCCGAGTTAAAAATACATTTCCATTCTTATAAGTCGGTTTCTTCTCGGTTTATTTGTGATGCAGATGACGATATGAGAATATATAGTTGAATGCAACAATGTCAGCTAAATTTTAACATGTTCTAACATTTCTTCGAATAAAATTACATTTTCTATTAATTTTTTTATTTCAAGGGCAAAGCAAATAAACTTAGTGGGCATTACTGAGCTACGAAAAATCCACATCAACGATAATGCAATCCTGGCGGGACTCCTTCTTTGACTGTCTGGGCGTTTACAATGAAAGTGGTTCGGTACAATACCTTTCTGAAAAGGTGTTAGTTTCCACACTTCAACCGCTATGGAACTACCCCAACATATTTTACACCAGTCTGTTTGTTTTATCGGGCTCCCCATATCACAGCACTATTTCGTCTCTGTCTCCAACACCACCAGGCGTTCATGACAATGCTCTTTTATTGACATATAAAATTGTTTGGAGCTAATGCAGTTTGTACCTCTTTCAAATTTACCGCTATTTATTCGAGTATTTTGATTGGGCAAACGTAGTCGGTCATTTTGAATTGAGGTGGATAATTTGCATAAAGTAAAATACTAAAATTTCTTTTCACGTATTCTAATGATTGATAACTGAAAAATGAATGTGAAAAGTTTATTTCGACGTTTGTTAAGACTTTCATACATTTTTTGTTGATAAAACAAATTGAAACAATATACGAGTATATGGCAGAATATATCGTAAATATTTTAGAAAACAAAATCAAAAATACATCAGCAACCTTTCGAATGATTGATACCAAATTTGATTTAAAGTTGCTTTCTAATGTCAGAATGACGTGTACAAAAGATGAAGTGAATCCGCTAAGGGAGGTACAAACCGCATAAGCCCCAACTTTTGTATCTTGCTAGTTTAGTGCACACAAACTGGATAGTATAATTCTAAAGGCGTTATGAATAAATAGCAACTGTTTACAATTAACTTTCAAATTGAACAAATATTTTTAGATGGATGACCGATGAAGCAATTATTGAAGGTGAAAACTTGAGGAGCACACAACAAGAAAAAAGAGTGTGCAATCCGGCCCAGTTCAACTAGTACTTCTGCAATGGTTTTCCCAATTCAAACCTGCATATGACGTCATACGTCGACAACTCAGACATATAATATCACTTCTATACTTAGTCTGCCTTGGTCATCCAGTATATTCGATGCGTTATCTTATCAGAATAACCAGCTTTATAATTTATCCCAATATAGATGGAGGAAAATGAATAGCAATTGTTGCCATGAAAAACGCCAACGATGAAATAAAGCACCATTTTCAGTAGCGACATGCAGCAACGCGTTATTGAAAACTACATATGTATTACTCACATGATTATGAAAAGTCTTCTCATTTATTTTCATACTCGGAAAATAATGCAGCGCTCTCAGAAGAAATGTGATAAAAAGATTGACGTGAATTGTATTTCGTTCGCAATGGAGTCGTCTGTAAGGAGAAATGTTTGTAGTTGCAGTTATAAACGGCAATACAGCATTCAAGAAAAATAATCTCTCTATGACTTTTCTAGAATTAATATTTTAACAAATTATGAAAACGACTGTTTCAGTATAAAAAGAAATTTATATATTATTTAGAGGACATTTTGTAGATCTTTACATTACTCAGCTTGTTTTAAAATTTGTACCTATATATAGAAAACTCAATCTGAATATGGTTTATAGTAGTTTTCCAATTTCAACTTTACTGTTTTTGTGACTATCATCTATGTAGAACTTCATCAGAAAATTAAATAACCTAATGATGACATTTACTTACTTCATTAATAGTGACAAGTTATGAGTGCCAGTGAATGGCAGTTTATATATTAAGTTTAAGATGTGTTCACTTTCTTTGACAGAGTAGGTTTTGTTTTTACAATAGTTATTCATTTTTTGTGAACATTGTAGATCATCTCGGCGATATTTGGGTTAAATGAAATTAAATTAGTAAAATGTTGAAAGTAAAACAATGGGAATTACACTATTTTATTATTGATAAAATCGTAATTTCTTACTTCAAAGTAGATTATCTATAACTAAGATGGTGAAATATAAAGATAACCGAGCTACGAGTCACATGAGTGTATATGGGTGTATACGCAGATTTCTAAATTCGTGTGCTGGTGAAAGAGGAAAGTCTTTTGATAAATCTCATTAAAAGACTTTTGTGAATAAAGATTATATGTATTCAAATGATTTTAAAAAGCGCGCGCGATTTCAGAGGAACGATCATGAAATAACCATGGAGCTATTAAAACTAAGACAATTATACTTTGCTGTTGTAATATTTTTGGATTATTTGGTAGATTGTGAAATCTATCATCAATTATATAACCTTTCATAAAATTCGTGATTTTTTTACATTGACGAATACGTAAATAATTGATAATATCATTGCCAGTTAGCTAGAATTGAAAGTAGCATGCCAGTTTTGTAGAAACATTTTATATTAAATTTTATTGACAGATCAAGACTTGTTGGAAGAGTTGTGCATGTTCATTAGAGAAAGCAATAAATATATCCGAGAAGTTTTACTGTAGTTATGAGTATTCTGACAAACCTTACCTTATAGAACGAAGAATGATCAACGCTGTCAGTAGAGAGATAACTGAAATGATATATCCAGCTATACCAATTTGCTGGATAATTGTTGCTTGTGTCTGCAATAAAACGAAAATGTGTCAGCATTATATTTAAAAAATTAAATATAAGATCAAATTTAAATAATGAAACGAATGAAAATTATTAAATATAAAAATGACCGGCAAGAGATGCCCACCAGAACCTACATACAATTCCAAAAAGACCATGCATTGTTGAGCAATATAACCAGATATTCATCTCGAATTAATAATAATAATATTAATAATGATAAGTATTTATTGCAATGTTGTACATAAAAGATAATCTAGTACAGATCATGAGATGAACTCATAAACTGAACAGATAGTAACATGATAAGAAAAGAAACACGATGCATAGAACTTGCTGAGCACAATGCTCAAACAGTTACTAAGAAAATGAACAGGGGAGCAAGTCAAACTGTCAGATGGTGGGAGTCAGCATTGGGTGGGCGATTAGTTATCATTCAGCAGCATCGGACGCGGGAACGATTCTGAAGTTGGGGGGGCCAAAAGTTGACAGGGGCGGTAATACTATTAATAATAATAGGCTTTATTAAATCCGGTGACAAACGCACCGCATGAGTACTTAGTGTGATCACACAAATTCTGATAGAATAAATTGTCCATAATGAGTACATAGTATGATTACACCGATTCTGATAGAATAAATTGTCCATAATGAAAAGATCAATGGTTCTCACAGGGGGATTTTTGTTGTCACGGGTATAAGACTCTCCCAGCCTCTGAAGTATTAGATGGATGAGAAAATATTAGTGTGAAATATTTTGTATAAAAAGGACGTTACACAATACCCGAAATATTCAAATGGTAAATGTGCCAAACACAGATCGACGCTCTACTGTCTTGGAGATAAATTCAGCCATCAAGCTTTGTAGATCAACAGTATCCAGCAATTCCTTGTGGATGTGGAGCAGGGCGGCATGCGTAAGACGCTTTTGCGTCATTCGTGAACGGAGCCAAGTTTTCAAACGGCGCAAACACGAAAATGATCGCTCAGATTCCGCAACTGACACAGGCATGCTCAGGACTAACTGTAACAGTTTTGTCGCCTCACTGATTAGTTGCAAGTTCATATGTGCTAAGCCTTTCAGACACATCGTCAGGTCATTTGCAGTACTGTTGTCGTTGATGCTGTCAAATTTGATGTCACTAAGGCACTTCAGATGGCATTCCAGTTTATCCAAATCAAAGCTCCTGGGCAGATCCAATTCATCAACTTTGAAAGGCAGACGTCTTGCCGCACTCAGTAGTACTTTCTCCCGTTTGGCAGCTCTAAACATTCCAGGTTGCTGAAATCGTCTTTCGATTTCTTCAATCACTAGATCCAGCGCCTCCAAATGCTGCTGCTTCCATTCACGAAACTGTGGAAGATCGAGCACCAACTCACGCAATGTCCCACGTACACTGGACCCCGATGCCAGACGTGCAGACCTACCGCGACGCTCCATGACGTCCTCTTTCAACCAGCGACGAAGATCATGGAATTCCTCAGGCGGGTGGGCAGAGACGAATCTCAATCCGACCCTGCCCCGCCGGCGCAGCCTTAGGGCTGCCTGGTGTGGCGTTCAAGAAGAAGAAGATCGATGCCGGTTACGGTGCCGGATACGTTGAGGCACCGTCGTCTTCCTTTTGTCGGGAATTTTCAGACCAAACTTTTCCGATTGACAAAGAGAATGCTGCAGCTTTTCATCTGTGTTGCTGTCACTTCGATTTGGCTTGAAGAATGTCGATCAAATGGGTCGAAGCTTCGACAGCTCCATGAGCAGTGACATCTCTTCCTTGCAGTGCTTTTGCCAAATCTTCACAGGTGCAGAAAATGTCAACACAGACAAGCACGCCATAGAAAGTCTTGGCACTCTGCCCTTGTTTCAGAAGACCAGCGATACGAACTCGAGCATCTCCTCTGACAGACTTGTCATCCACCAATACGTTTAATGTCTCCATTATCTGACCATACGCTTTCAAAACACGACCGCAGCCGTTGATCGGACGCACCACCTTGTTGGACAAATACTTGCCAGGTTGAGAACAACCTCTCCATCTCCAAAGAAACTCTCGTAGATTCCCTTGCGCTTAGATGATTCTCGGATGACAGTCGACACGCTCTTGATGAACTGCAGAGAGTCAGCCACAAGTCGTACTTCTCTTGCAACCTCTTGTAGCACCAGATCCAGAGAATGATTCGCACAGTGTACGAAAAGTGCATCAGGACAATCTTCTTTTAAACGTGTTTGGACTCCTTTGGTATTACCCGACATGTTGGAGGCGCCATCAAAGCAAAAACCTTGCAGGTGCGCCAGAGAAATGTTGAGTCTCTGAAAGATGCCAATTATTATGGCATGTAGAGTCTATCCAGTGGAATTCGGCGCGGCATAAAATCCCAGAAACATGCTCTTGGTTCCAAATGGTCTCCGCATTCACATCATTTGGCCAGCGGCCAGATGGATGCCCGGCAACGCCTTGGCCTGCTCGCAATGCATAAATTAATCATGTGCTGTACACGAATGATGCACTCTGTACACAGTGTCATATAACATCTCACTGTGATGAACAGATTACTGCATCAGAGATAGATAATTATCTAACCTGCTGAATCATGCGGATATCAGCAAGCAGTCTTTCATAAAACCAGCTTTGTCGCGCTATGGCTGGACTGGATTGTTGGTGATTTTATATTCTTATCCTAAAGAACAGCATATTATGGGACGAATTATGTTATTCTATATTCCAGAATAGCATTCTCGTGAGAAAGGCACAGGACATAGGCTATTTCTATGTACAAGCATGGAAGGGGCGCCTGAAATTATTTTTGGAGGATCTGACCCCCCGATCTGCCCCTGTAAATATACAACTGATTAAAACTTTGTAAGTCGAGGAGCGTCCATGTTGACGAAAGCAGCTATTTTCTCTACTCTAACTTTGTCGTCGAGGGGGTGCCATGTTCGCGAAATGTACATTTTTCTAGTCTAACTTTGTACGTCAAAGTGGCGCCATGTACACTAAAGCTAATGTTCTATAGTCTAACATTGTATGTCAAGCGGGCGCCATGTACACTAAAGCTTCTTTTCTTTAGTCTAACTATGTAAGTCGAGGAGCGCCCATGTCCGCGAAATGTACATTTCTCTAGTCTCACATTGTACGTCGATCAGAGGGCGCCCATGTCCTCGATAGCAGCAATTTTCTCTAAATTATTTAAAGTTAACAAAATTGACGGTGCCTCTGTAAACAGAGAAGATTAATCATGGTGAATGGTTATATTTCTTACACATTGCAAGAAATATGACATATGTTCATTTG
>JAUYWV010113485.1:0-12320 GCA_032274565.1 Nematoplana nigrocapitula
TAAACCTACAGATGTTTACTTGCTTAGTACCAAGTTTCAGACAAATCGACTGTTTATTTACGAAATAATTGAAGTTTTGTCTCCGACCCTTTTTATTGATCACCCGGTATATGATATATACAGTATATAAATCATGATAAATCTGTATAGTAATGTTATTGTATTATTTAAAATGTCAAATCGTCCATGAATACATCATTAATACATCAGTCTCTCTTAAATCTGACGAACATTCCAGGCCATGAAATATGTGGATTTTCTAATGAAATGTTGGACAGGGCTACCACTGAAAGCAAAGCGGGAGAGTATTCTGCCAATCAAGAATCAGCACTGAAAACGCTACAATTGAATATCAAGCTGAAGCCAATAAAACCATGATCATTGAAGCTGATGGGAAGACGAATCGTGTGAAGATCTATCATCTTCTTGAAGACTATGGCTTTGTGACTAATGTTTATTTTGTTTGTCTGTTAGATTTACGTTCAAGAAATTCATTGTTGCACGGAAATTTTAATCTATGTTTATTGTCACTAAATTTTATATTTATATGCGGTTCAATAATAATGATACGTTATATGGTTGCATTTAAATTCATAACAGTAGTTAATCTAAAATAATACAATACTGTTTATCGCACTTTGTTGGAAAGATTATACATTACAATATGTACAAAATAAATAAACTTTGCTCTTTACTATATTCTGACGCTATGCATATAGGAAAGTATACGCAGCAACAACATTGTGGAGTTGATATTCTGCTCTAAAGTGTATTGCACGATTATGTTTTGAATTACGACTAGAAAATATATTCCTGAAATTGGATTCTTAATTGAAAAAATTTAAAACGAAAGAACAACACTTTTACGTTTGAAGAGTTGGAAATATAGGTAAAAACCTTTCCACATGATACTTTTTATTTATCAAACAAAAATGTCGGAACAATCGCACACTTCAATGGATTTGTCATGGAAGAGCTGTGTGTTCACTCAAAGTTGAAGACGTCAAACAAGACTATACTGGGTGCCAGCTCTATTGAAGAAAGGGCAAATTTTCTTTTTCGTATGGTTACTTTGCGGAAAAAATAAACTATATTTGGACAGATTACGTCAGGACGGTGCCGACTGTATATCAGGTTAATTTTTACGCATGCCTGTAGTCAATGGGAAAACAAAATGGCAGGGAAAGTGGCACAATTTCTTGCCAATGCCAAAACAGGAGCAAATAAATTGAATGGTCATTGTTGTTGGAGGCGGTTTTCGGCAAAGGAAATTGCTTCGACTCAAATGCCAACACCCTATAATACCGTTGTATAAGAATGATAATACCGCCAGTAAATACATTGACAACTCTGAAACAACAAGTCTGTAATGTTCTAAAAGTGTTGTAGTCAAAAAAGGAAAAAGAAGGATTTGAAGCAAACGAATTCCGACTGTGTACAATAACCAGTTTGTGTTTGTATGTCAATGGAATAACAACTGTATACCATAACACATACAATTTGTTTCAAGACAGCGAATGTCAGGAATTCGTTGATAAATGGCTTTTGTTTATTTGAGTGGCTTTGTTTGTATTTGCATTTGTATATACCGAATTAAATTTACAGATAAATATTCAAAGGGAACTAACTATCTGCAATAGCAATTTAAAATTAGTAGCATTTTACCCATCTGCTACGGGCTAAAATGAGTCTTTTCCAACCCCGAAAAAAACGAAATTAGCAACTACTATAAATCAGGACCGGGCGCGATTGTATTTTATGCTATTTTTCTCATTTCCATTACACTTGTGTGTTAATTTGCAAAGAAACAAATAGGTACTCATTCTGTTACATTACATCACTATATTGTTTGAATTCACACACCTGATAAAAACGATCCTCTTTACAGCAAAGTAATATTGTATCAGTACAACACCTCAAAGGTTTTCAAAAGGTGAAATTGTCATGCACAGGAAAATCGCCGTCTCAGCATTTTTGCAGCGAGACTAGATCGTTTCGCCGTAAAAACATTTCCGGTGGTAATGAATACTCGCTCGCTAGCAGCATTTGATGGTTGCGTAGCCAGAACCGTTCTAGCCACCTTCGAAAGCCGTGGAAGCGCCTGGATCTTCGATTTCCACCCCTTCAGAGGGTCCTCCCGTGAAGAAATGGCGTTCTCTTCATTAGAAACCTGGAACTCTTCTTCACATGTCTACAGTTGTCCGACATTTTCGTCGGAACGAGATCTCGAGAACTCTTTGGCAGGGCCGGAGTCTTTGATTTGGAAATCCCAACTTTTCCATGAATCCACTTAATAGTCAATTCCGTTCAGCTGAGAGTAAAAAGGTGTAGTAGTAGTAGTAGGAAAAGGTAAGCCCATTCCATCCATAAATTTCCACCAATTGGTAGACACATTAGGAATTGTGATTATGTTTAATTTGATTCATATTGTACAGTGGTGTCAGTATTTTTATGTTGGAAAGCCCAAATTATCACATTTTAAAAAATCTTAGGAATCGCGCGATTCTGTCCTCCCGATTAATCGCGCCCGGCCCTGCTATAAATGCTTTGAGCGTTGCCAGTAGACAATTCCACTATTTCAAATATGTTTTTCAATCGTCTTTTTTATTATTTGGATTATTAAATTTTTTAGATCAACGGAGTAAACTAATTGATAACCATGGGTGCTTCCTCCTTTACTCTGCATTTTGTTCATCGTTGATTATATTGCACTTAAATTCTTTTGAAAGACCAGGAAAAAAGTAATTTATTTATACGAATTATAGAAGCGAATCTATTTATTACGTTTTTATTTTTACAAAGAGTTAATTATTATAGTTGTTCTTATTTTTATTCATAAATGTCATGTCAAGAAAGTCCCCAGATCCATAGCAAGAGTCTGCACACTGCCTGTGAAATGAATTCATTTATACGAGGAGTGTCAGGACTGAGGTCACAAAATATTTATACAAACTGCAAGTTTTCCCCATCGAGGTAATCCCTCTCAAGTCTAACGCACTTCTCCATCCTACTCCGGCACGCCTCCGTGCACCACCATCGCCATGGCCCTCTTGGTGGCTTCCACGTCTGGAAATTCGGTCTCCATAATGACCCCTTGAGCTTTAGAAAAAGGTAAAATAACACGGGTTGGTACAAACAGTTCAAAGAGGGACGCGAAGACATGGAAGACTATTGCAGGAGCGGAAGGCCTTCAACGAACTTGTCTGAGGACAACGTTGAGTGCGTGAGGCAGGTGGTGCGTGGCGTAAGCTTCGAGGGGATTATTTCGAAGGAGAAATCTTGAAGTTTGTATAATTTTTTGTAATCATTTTTTGTGACCCCAGCCCTGGAACTTTTCTGATACACCTCGTCAGTGTCAGCATTGAAATAAGGTATTTGAAAATTATTGAACAAAATTACGCAACAAATTTTAGGTAAACCATAATAAGAGACAAAAAGACAGAGTGACAATTAATAAAAAAAATTAAAAATAATGATGCCGCATTATTTGATAGTTTACATACAATTAAGTTTTGGGTAATCCTTTTTAATGGCTAGAGCCTCCTTCATCACAAGGTCAGATTCACTGGAAGTGAGGTTCCAAGTCACTCCTGCACACAGAACAAGTTTTTGTATGGTCCCAATGGCGCTTCTCCTTTTGTTGTGCTCTCCCGTCAGGTCAGGTCATTCCCTGAGCCCGAATTTGGCCATTGGGTCACTTCGATGATCTCAATTTTCCCCTCCACTACTTTCCGTCTCCCGCTTTCCCCCTACATTCCAGCGCTGTTTCCTGCGTGTCTCAGACTTATTTCACTATCTGAGGTGGCTTCTGTGTTCAATGTAGAGCCTATAGATATTTCATTTTGTTTACCTTTTGCTTTGATCTATGGTTCTTCCATCCCCGTCTTGTCTGCATTCTTTTACTCTTTTCGCTGTAGAATCTGATCTCCCAGATAGTTAAAAAAGTTATTCTTTTGTACTAGCGATCAAATCGATGACACCTGCAATTCTTATTATCATCATCATCAGGTTCCGTCAAGTCGAGTTCGACTTCTGGTGACCTCACGAACAAGATGTCTCGGACTCTCTTGCCTTCCTATTCCTTCTGAACTCGGGACCGTCACTTTTTCTCACTTCCAACCTCCACTCTATCTGGCCCTCCCCTCAAACGCCTCGATGGCATGGGTGTAACGGTAAATCTTCAATGGATTCCGGGGCACTCATCCCTTCGGGGCAATGACAGGGCCGACTCCCTAGCCAAGACCGGCGCCACCTCATTTCAACGCTCCAATCTCTCACTCTGCCTCCTCCTTTTTCATCCCATCCACCACTTCTTCTTTCTCCCTGGCGGTCTTCTCTTCGCAACAAACTTCTAGACCACAAGATTCAAAATACTTCTCCGGTAAGTTTCTCCTTCCCCATTCTTCCCGTTGCGAGCTTTCGCGCCTTCGCTGCAACGGACACTCCACCCTCCACCGGATTGGTCAATCCGATTCTCCCTCTTGCACTTCCTGCGGAAAAGGCCAGCAGGGCCTTTCTCATATGCTTCTTTCTTGTCCCTCTTCTTCAGTTCTCCGCCTTGCCATCTTTGGCGAGACGGTGGGACTCATAGATCTTTGGAGACGGACGTGGGGAGTTTCCCGGTTACTGGGCATCGGCGGCCGCGCGCTGCCCCCCCCCCCGCCATCCTCCGGAAGGGTCGGGTAATTCCAATCCAAGTATACTCTTGATCTCAGGTTGTGGTTGTGGGACTGCCAGCTCCTTCCAGGAGGATGCGGGACGCACCACACTATTTGCGCGGTCCTGATCAACTGTCACAAGAGGTCGAGAATTTGTGTCAGGAGCTATAAGGTTGGACTGGCAGGCGGCGAGTCGAAAGATGGACCTCGAGAGAGCACGGCTGATGCGATGTACACAGGAGGAAAAGTGGATAGTGACCAATGGAGACGGCAGAGAGTTGTGCGATTTGAACAAGAGAGTTCGGAGTTAGAATGATAGGTTCTAATAACATCGTCATCATCATTGAAGGGACTCCTCTAGAGGAACCCCTCCATAGACTGCTTACAAAATCATCCTGTTCATTCGGTAAAGATTCGGAGACGGAGTATCTATATAGATAGTAGATTCTGAATATAAATAATTCCACCTGACGAAATCTGTGATCATATTGGCTAACGGTAATGCGGAGACTATAGTTCAGTTTGCTCAAATGTGACCGTTTGATCAAACTAACAAAATGTTTAACAAATTAGATATTGATTTTAATGGATGATATGAATTATGCCCCAATCCACCGGAAAAGTACTCTAAATTTCTGGCGTAATTAATTATTTCAATTTTTCCATTCTAAATGTTTTCATTAGAAACAATGGTAGGAATGATCCATTGCTGAAGAAGTTCTAAGTTGCATGTTTGGGTTTTAAATTGGTAGAACTTTCCCCGTAAAACTTGTATCAGTGTATATCTGACTGCGTCTATTTTATTTCCCATTCGCAGATTGAACAATTAGAAATAGAACAAATTGCTGCCCAGCGGTCTTTCATTTGGATTTGGTGTGGTAGTGGTGAAGGACTAGATCGAGCCAGAAAGGTGAGCATTATAGGAGACTGCGAATTTTCATACGAGTCTGATTGATATCAGCTCTCTGAAATACTGCATATTTAATTATGTCCTATGGTAACTGCACTGAAAGATTTGCGACGTCATGCTGGTAATCACAAGAAGTAATAATTGTCTCGTCTTCCAGGTTTTGTCGTATAGTTCATTTCAGACACATGATATTCCAAGTTGTGTAGAAAATCGCTACTCTGAGTTTAGCTACGATGTTCTTGCTGCTCTTTCTATTCCGAACTTCATATTTAAGTTGCCCCAACTGACTTTTGTCGGAATACGATGACTCTCCCAGTTTAGCACTGTCCGCCGTCATTTCACACTAGTTCTTTTCTCCTTTGTCCCGCGTTGGTGTTTTCACCATTCTTCTTTTCATTGCAGACATTGGCGCCAATCCTGACCCTCTTTCTTTTGCTTCTTGTCTGCTAATTTATTCTTCCATTGTCTCCGCCAATTCAACTTCCTCTGAGCTACTGGCTTCTTCAGTGTTCCCTCCCAGTGCTCCACTGCTTCCGATTCCAGCAACAAACGTTGATTTTCAATTTTCATTTCTCATATTCGCTCTTCATCCCTATCTATACATCTTTTCTTCGCCATCGTCTTACTAGCTCACCTCGAAATCACTGTCTATCGATCTCTTCTTCCTTGTTTGCATCCATCTCCTTTCCTGTTACAAATATTGTCACCCCTTCTCTTCAATTTCTCCCTTTGTTCAGCCAGAGGCAAAACATTTCTCAGGATACAAGGAAGTCATTTTCATATATAATATTATGTTTCTCAATAATTTATTTTTTACGTAAATTGTAAAGTTATATTTACATACGAAGTTAGTATATCGCTGAGTGTATGTGAGGTTAGGGGCGCTCTCTGTTTATAGGCTTTGAGTGGGTGTATCCCTGTGGCTTGTTTATCCCGTCTTCTGCGCCGCCGCACCCGCCACGCCGTCATAGTGCTCGTCCCAGGCCTTCATCACTCGATTGTGCACAATATTAGCCTCGGCCCAACTCGTGGTCGAGTCGCGTCTGTTCCTGTATTGATGGGGAATGTCCGGATCCCGTCTGCAGTGGACCTCTGTCGAATAGTCCAGATGGGAGCCGATGGTCGCCTGATCCTTGGAGCGTCCTCCGCCAGGGAGGA
Organism: Nematoplana nigrocapitula; assembly: GCA_032274565.1. Lineage (NCBI taxonomy): Eukaryota > Metazoa > Platyhelminthes > Proseriata > Nematoplanidae > Nematoplana > Nematoplana nigrocapitula. The sequence goes on from JAUYWV010113485.1 coordinate 6,727, forward strand.
TGTTGCCACGGAGGGTCACCCCTAGGGTCTCGTAGTCGCGGTTAGCGGGTCGCTGACCTGCCCGCTGCGTTGGGGGAGGGGGATGAGTTACAAACGACGATAACATTAAATAAAACACTTGGTGAGAGTAAAATCTGCTTTGACCTGACTAAACTCTGAAAGATACTGCTATGCGAAGACAATATCAAAGCACGTATGCATCTATACCATTTCCACTTTTAATTCAGAGATCTGCATATTATATGCAAAAGTTTGCATCTAATATTCAGAAAATTCCATTTAATAACCAGAAAGTTACATTTAATATTCAGAACAATTTTTAATTCATATTCAGGAAATTCAATTTAAGATAACTGTGATACGTTAACAAAAGCAAAAATCAAATGACATTGACCAGTTGAAACTATGTACTGTACAAATGCAGATGAATTCACACACCCTGACGTCTTCCAAAGCCATTCTGGTACCTTAAAATGTAGTTGTATGCTGATATGACCGCATGTCATTGAGTCTATCAATGGCTAATGTTATGGCCTGCTCGAGGTAAGGGCGTTATTACAAACAAGAACAAGGTTTTCTAACTGTTTTCCGTCTGCTACCCATTCGTCCATAAGGCTCTGCATTCAATTGTTACATTCTCCATGGCGGAAAGACCCATGATGAGGAGTCATTTTCACAATCTACTTTTCCAGTAGGCCTTTTCCGCTGTTCTGAATATTAATTGAAAATTGTTCTGAATATTAAATGTAACTTTCTGGTTATTAAATGGAATTTTCTGAATATTAATTGAAAAATTCAGAATACAAAACTGGTGTTCTCAGCCTTAGAAGATTCCGAACAGGTCACTCTTTTGACTGAAAGTCACAGCTAATTTTAATAGTATAGCTCAAACAATGATTGCTCACAGAACTCTTGTCAAAGTCCTTTTGTTTTTGCTAAGGCAAGTGTTGGCAATTCCTGCGCTATTCATTATTATTTTCGCATTTGGTCCAATGCCTGTACGACCTTAAACTATCAAAAGGCAGCAAAAGCAACCTGATCATGTACCGATAAGGACGAGCTGGCTATAAAAGCCGAACTATAGTGGGCGTGGTAGAACGCAATTACCTCAAAAACTGCCCGTCTAATAAAATCAATGTTTCCTGATTCCGAAATAGCAAAGCACTTTTTATGTTGCTGACAGACATAGATACATTATGCGCTAACCTCGTTGGTATTTCACTTCATTTGCAAGCGCTTATAAGGGTGTAGTCCAGTAATTAAGAGAGGAAAGTAGTAACCTTCTGGTTACTGGAGGTTGTTCGCTTCACACAATAGCCAACGCAAACCGAATTGCATTCTTTTCAGAGATTCTAGAACTATACAGTAGACCCGGCAGAAGACGATTTTAAAAAGTACTTGTACCCTATCCAAAGCGAAAAATAAATATACGGTTTAAATTTAGTTTTCATAATTTTATCTCTTGTTACAGAACTATAATTTGATCGATTTTATTGATTTTTCAACGTGACATTTTGAGTGGAAAGCCGTATCGCTGGTCAATGTCTCCAGTTTCAAATCCCAAAGCATAATAATCTACACTCTGACTATTCCTTGACTGATTTTTACGTATTTTACAAAATGTAAATAGAATCTTAGCCTGCGTTATTTTGGTTTATCAGCGTTATTTTTTTTAAAATGGACTGTACCAGCACTGCTAATAGAAGTCTCAGCACCGCTTCTGTTTGTTGCCTATACCTTTTCGTCGACTGTGCCATCTCGGATCTTTTGCATGCGTCGACGGTGTTGCCTGGCCAGAGCTTCAGCTTCGATAGTACCTTCCAGCTTCACTAGGCGATCTTTGAACAGTCTGTCCACCTCCTGAGTGCCATACTTGTGCTGCAGATTGGCCGGAATTAGCAAATCGCTTCCCTCTATTTGGCGATATCGGGGGAGCATGTTGGCTTTGATCTTCTTTCGCATCTGCGTGCGTGGAGTCACGCATAAAGTCTCTATAGAAAGCCGAAATATACATATATACATATACACATGTATCAAAATTAAAGAAAATTTGCAAACGGCGTTACTTACAAGTAATATAATAATTTTATAAAATAATATAACACGTATTTAAAAAAATATTTTTAACGTCCAACTTTTAAATGGGGAAAATATTTGGAGTTCTTTTCTTTTTTATCGTAAGTGATACAAGATACTTTGACCGCTTTCTATGATATCGTTTAGTTTATCTATCCTATTCTACATCATTCCGGCAAGATATATGATTTGACGTTTTCGAAGAACGTGATTTTTTCAGAGAAAATATTTTTGACTGCACGAGGATGTGAAAGACAGTTGATCGAAATGCTTGCAGTAGAAGACGAAAATAATTATATCAAGAAACTTCTTACCGATATACAGTGTAGCAATAGACCTGAATCAGAAGAAATCTCTTGGGAGGGACTTTATATACTAACTCCATAGTGAACAGGCGATCTTTACAGTCCATAATACAGGCAAAATAGGTACAATGTGCAATATTTGCTATGTAACCTTCTTCTTTGCGATCCACCTTGACAGCCAGTGGTGATAGCATGGCCGGCTCATTGTCGAAGTCCATTCCCGTGCGTAGAATGTCCCCCAAATGTGAATATTGGTGGACTGGTGGCCTCTGGGCGTACTTGGCTCGGTTGTAGTTGGGCATGTAAGTCACCGATCGACCTGCCTCTAGTACAGCCTGTTGACCCGCTTTGTCGGGTTCACCATAGCTTCCTATTGGTCTGATCCTCTCTGTACTGGCACCTGGACGGGCTGTTAACAGCTGCAGCTCGTCGAGGGGATGGCGATACTTGCATAGAAGCTGGCAACAGACAACGCATATATATATATTCTTTTTGCATGTTACTAGAAGTAGTATATTTTGGAAATCATATATAATGATTTGATGGTACATGAAACACTAGAGCGACTTTCTGTCTCACGGTCCCCAGCGCCATTTGTAAGATCCGGCATCAGACCAAACGAACCCTTTCGGGTCGCTAAGCACTCGAATGGCAGAGCTGTCAACCAGGAACGAGGGAATTTTATCATAGCCCGAGCCGGGACTCGAACCCACTGAGCCACCTATTTATTAATGTTCTGCTGATATGAATCTCAGGTGAATGTTCGCCAGTTCCTTCCCACCACCCCCTTACACTCTTAGTACTTATTTTGTCTTTTTGTACAAAATGCAGTCCGAGTTAGAGTAAAATGTAGGGCTAACTTATCATTTGGAACGACACCTTCTAATTTGCCTTTCTCACTACTGAATCGCTGACCACAGTCAGTTTGCGCAAAACTTCTTTCTTGGTTAATTTTGTGTGCTAAAGCAAAAATGAAAAGTCGGATATGAGCTTGTCACCTCTGCTAGTATCTGAGCACAAACTTCATCTAGGCAGATTTCTGTCAAAGACTCGATCAAACGGACATGAGATTTCTGTTCGGACGCTATCTATATTTGTTGTTTGCCTTGGCCAATATGCTGAAATGGAGAAGAATCAGTCCACTCATCACACGGGCGCCGATACTCACCTCCATCTCTTTGATCCGCTGATTGGTTCGTTTAAGTTTATCAGCCGCCTCTTTCTCATTCGCTGCTGCGTTTGCCAATAAGCGATCATTTTCCCGGTGAAATTCATCGGCCAAATAGGACGGAAGGGCCAGACTTGGCTTTCCTCGTATGCGGGGCGCTTCGTATCTGTGGGAGTAAAGACAGCTGATATCGAGCGATTAGGGCTATAGGGAACAGCTGATAACTACAGAAAGCGCCACAGAACTTCGGTGATTATGTTTTGAGTTGATTTTTTGTTTACTTACCAAAACAACTCCAATTAAATATACCCAGTATGTTCTGTATTTGGATAAAGAAGTGGTGTACTCTATACCTTTCCTAACAACATCTTAGAAAATATGTTTCCTTTAAATGTCTGTTGTCACTTACAATAATAAAATTGTGATAGTTTATGGTTTTTTATATGAAATCCACAATATAACTTGTTGACCACAGTTATATTTTAAGGCACTGCAGTGTTATTTTATTCCATTGGGACTTGGTTAATCGGTGCCTTATTTTTGTCTGGCTTCCTTGAGGAGTTGACATTTGAATTACGGCTGATTGGCGTATTCAATGAACAACCTTCAGTGGGTTGATAGCAGTCATTCTGCGATCTTGCTATCAGCCTTTGTTTCTTTCTAGTGACTAGATAACACCCCTAGCAGGTGTGGATGGTGTGGTGGTGGTTGTTGTTCACCGGAGCTCGTCAGGGAGACCGGAACCCCGACAGATACGAGTCCACCGACACAGTGTCTCAAACGCTAACCCGTTAATATCACCCAGATGAGGCATACAACAGAGGTGTACACCAGCCCTCTCCGAAACAATATCCAAACTTTGTACAGCATTAGGAGCTTCACAAGGGTGGTCGCAATTTAGCCAAATAGTCCAACTTTCACAGAACACCACACATATGCCCAAGTCTAACCAAGATGTCCCGATGTCTCGTGTATTCGCACCATCACTCAGGGTGTACCCCAGGACACCGTGTCGTAGCAGCAGGTCATATACGATATTAGGGATGGTGCAACGTTGCCACTGTCAGCGATTAAAATCGCTAAGCGATTTTTATAAAAGTGAGTGATTATTGTGATTAGTTTAATGATTTCTGCGACTTTTTATACTTCCGAAATTTTTAATTTTTAAGATATTTTTAGATGCGTCCTAGCCTCTCAATTAAAGTGTCTCTCTGTCTATCTATGTATGAAACCGTTTCGTTCAAAGTCGATTTCAATTAGATAATAAGCAATGGTAATATATTAGTAAAGGAAGCAATCAATTATTTCTGAGACTTGCGAACTGAATATATTGACAAGTTCAGAAGTGGTAGTTATTTAATGGTCATTTTACAGAAGAAATACAAATTGAATTTAAGCCCGGTTTCCTAAACTTGGTATAAACAATTGAAGCATCCTCGCATCATTAAAAGTGCATTTATAATAAAAAAATTAAATTATTTAAAACCAGGTAAAAGCAGGCGATATTTAAAATAATATCATACGGTTTTATTTTACTCCTAATAAATTTGATAGTAGTAGACGTCGAAATTTATAAGTAAAATTGGTTACATTTCAAGAGGTCACTTTTTGACTAGGCCGGTTTTAAGTCCATTAGCCCCCCTTGAGTTGACCTCGTTTTGATCCCAAATAAAGTATTTCTCAACAATATTTTCCTCTCTGCCTTTTCCTACTGAATCATCAGAATAAATTATTTACTTTAATGTTTGGTGGTTTTCTGGGTATTTTATTGCCATATGTATCCTCCGAGCGAAGCCGGGTACCTCCGTCAGTGAAAACTAGTTTCTAAGTGAAAAACCTATTTATGTGTTACTTGCAAACGAAATAGCTACTCAGTAGTGCATTTTGGAAATGTTTGATAGAAATCTTGGGGAGGGGTTTAAATGGTAACTATCGTCTTTAGAGTATTTTATGTTTGATAGAAATCTTGGGGGAGGGGTTTAAAATGGTAACTATCGTCTTTAGAGTATTTTATGTTTGATAGAAATCTTGGGGGGAGGGGTTTT
>JAUYWV010113496.1:0-12317 GCA_032274565.1 Nematoplana nigrocapitula
AGATAAAAATAGAGATAAAAAATAAGATAAAATAAGATTAAAATAGCTGTGCCGCGGAATCCGATTTCTATGGGTAGATCTTATTCACTTGCGTAGATCGATCCATACGCTAGTTCGCTTTTCAGTACATAACGACTAAATTTCAGTTCAACATCCTTCTCTTTGGGATAGTTATTTGGTGTAGTAGTGTCCATAGCGTTTAGCCCCCCTTAAATTGTAAATCAAAATAATCAGAAAACTTCAATATGCATATACAACAACCAACGCATATCAATTAAGAGTGAGAAAGAATGATAGCGATGGATGACCAGAGAATCAAACACGAAGTCCTTTGTGCCGGATCACTATTCGGGTTCGCTTTGGCATCGAATTTGCCAGTTCTCGAGCATTATATTCATATAAGGAAGAGTTACACATAGTTTGTGGACAGCTTTCTCTAGAATTCAGCGATTCACAGGAAGGTTAAGTCTCAATTGCTTCTTCAGAAACCCCCCAACCCCTTTTATGGGGTTCACATTTGGAGAATATTCAAGTGGAGTAATCCCTGATTGATGAAGCTATTCTGGAATGAAATGTGCTGTGTGCGGTCGTGCGTCCGTTGTCTTGCATAAAGATCAGAAGGTGACCGTCTTCTTCCCACATCGACAGACTATGCAGAAGGTAATTCTTCAGAGTTTCGACATACCGTTCCGCATTCATGGTTCCTTCCATGATTCAAAGGCACCCGATTGAATTCAAACCTCGAAAAACACCCCCCACACAAATCGCGTACTGTTGTTCCACTTTAGGAATATCAATGACACACTCCGGTGGAATTGGTTCACCATGTTTGCGATAAACCACAAGTCTTCCTGTCTTTGCAGTTTTGCGAAGTGATATGTATGAGGCATTCGTTCGACAGAATGGCGTTGTAAAATACAAAGTCGTCCATTTCTTTCTCTCGACACTAACGAAAGAGGCGTGCCTCGTGCGGAGCGGTAAGAACATCTTATAGCCGTCCTGCAAAAAATTCCTACGGATGGTTTGGCGGCTCAGTTCTGTGCTAGAAGCAAGTCGGAACTCCCTCTAAGGGTTGTTACGAATATTATTTGAGACAACCAATATACAGTATACTACTGTATATATTGGAAACAAATGAAAAATTACGAAATGTACAAATATTCCAATTTTCCGCAATTTCGTACGTAAATTGGGCTCTTCCGATATTTATATAACATTGCTGCAGCATTTGGCTTATGGTAATGTTTTAGCATTGCCTTTTTTAACAGACGAGTGATCTGATGATAAAAGCCAAAGAATGGTGTCTGTCCACATACATCATCGTTCAGAAGAGAAGTAGATGTTCCACATTCAGCCAGACTGTTTTCAGCATTGTCTGCTCAGGGAACGTCCCTTCCGTATATGTTTCAACATTTGGTAATTATAGAAACCTTTTGCGACTTTCACAGTAACGCTTCTTCAAAGATGTATGGCCAAATATTGCCCATATATAGCAAGCAGTCTTTAACGTTTTAGTTACGCGACTCAGAATTTGGACAGCATTACCAATTTCTCCTGACTTGAAACAGCACCATATTGTCAAAGCTGAAAATCACTTATGTTATGTCTTAAAACAGTACGTTAAACCGTTTATTACTAGTGACACTTTTAAACAGATTAATCCCTCTGGTAGCCAACCTGGTAAAATCTAGGGTACGGCTAGAATACACAAACCGACTTGCCCTCTCAGACCTGTTGTTTCGATTCTTAACACAGCGGAATTTCCAAATACTTGGACTCTTTCATCGAACCCATCAGCCCTAATTCTTTCTTACTTAACTCAACTCAAGATTTTCTCAATAAGATAAACCCTATACAGCTCTATTCTAACGTAATTCTGGTCAGCTTTGATGTAGAATCCATTTTCACTAACGTTTCTCTGTCCGAAGTCATTGACATTGTGTGTATTTACATTTATTCCGACAACAACACTAACAAGACTTTTTTCAATAAATAAACTTTTAAAAAATTATTAATCTTAGATACCGGTGGAATCTTTTCATATGAATTCAAACTATGTAAGCAAGTTGATGGTGTTAGTATGGGCAGTCTTCTAGGTACATCTCTAGCTAATCTGTTTCTTGTCCACCTTAATTGAAAAAACTGGAAACAAAAAACCTTCTCTCCCACCTTCTACTCTCGCTATATTGACGATTTATGTTGTATTTTCTCAAACGAAAGCTCCATTCAGGATTTCTTTAACTTTCTAAATTCTCAACATCCCAATTTAAAATTCACTTTAGAGGTTGGCCTTAAACACCTTTCTTTCCTGGAAACGAATATCACTATAACCAACAATGGTGTTTCTTCCATTATTTTTGTAAAAAAAACATTTAATGGTTCTCTCCTGAATTATAATGCCTTATGCCCTTTTTCTTGGAAAATTTCTTTAATAAATTGTCTTTTCCATAGAGCCTTTCGTACTTGCTCTAATCGGACTGATTTGAATAATGAAATTAATGCCCTTAAAAATATTTTCAATAAAAATGGCTACCACAGTAACCTCTTCTTGCTCTGCGTTGAAAAATTCCTGTCTTCTTCTCGTTTAAATCCTGTCTGTAATACATCTCCTAATACCGATACCGCCACGTTTTTCCCTATTCCGTTTATTGGCAAATCCTCTATCATTATCAAAAAAACAGCTATTTGAAATCTTTAAATCCAAAAATATAAACATTACTATCGCTTTCCGTTCATTTAAAGTTCGCAATTATTTTTCTTTGAAGGACCGTGTTCCTGATGCCTTGAAATCGTGTCTGGTCTATCAGTTTAATTGTTCGGTTGATCCGAAGTCTACCTATATTGGTAAAACTAACAGAGATTTTTAAGCGCATCCGCAGGAGCACTCACATCCAATTTCAGGCATTTCTCTTCATAGACGTAACTGCAGTTGCACTATGGACACCACTATAGTTTCAAGATTTTAGACACTTCCTCTTAACCATTTTATTCCTAATAAAAGAGGCATCATTACACATCAAAGCAGCCAACCCTATATTCAATAGACAATTTTTCATTTGTCCGGTTCTTAGTTTTACTGCAATATATTTTCATGCTTTTACTGTATCAATCTTTCATCGATTTTACTGTTCACACCAACTAACATTGATTCGTTTTAGAACTTTACTTATACATATATTGGTTTAGTCACGCGAATGTTCTGCTGAAGGAGAGTCGCCCCCGAAACCGGTCGAATAAAGACATATTGTATCCGTTGCTCTTATTGTATTTCACTGATTGTAATCGTTCCACTTATACAATTTACACATTTATTCTCCTCTTTGATTAGAAACTCGGTAACCAACCCGCAAGCCAGTTGTTGTCTAGTTGAATTCAAGCGATCGCTGCAGTCGCTAGAAGCGTAGACCACCACAAAACAAATTATATGTATCCGCAACCTTCTATATATAGTTGAGGGTAGCATTTGAAAAGATTGATTTCCGAGGCGAGACACTAACGGATATGGCACCATTATTTTGGGGGAATCGATAGAGGCGGCGTCAAAAGAATTACTTACTGAACAGAGTGAAACAAGAAAGTGAGAAAATAGCACTCTTTCTAGATGTGGACAAAACCAAAATCATGATAGTCGGTGCAGACGAAAATGATACAGGCCTAAACGTAGATAAAAGAGTGGTCAAGCAATTGAAAGATGTTAACTTTCTTGGGCGATTTATAACACCAACCGGGGTCTGCCGAAAACAACTTGACAGAGGAGTTGCATTATGGCGATCGGTAGTGGGCCGTTTGGCAAGATATGGAAGGATGCTGGACTAATGAAGAAAACGAAGATGGAAGTGATGATGAAATATGAATGCTCTGGGTTTCTCAATCGTGAGTTATAGGCCAGTGAGAAAAAAATAATCGAAGCGTTCAATAAAAGTGCTTGGGATCAACTGGAGAGAACACCGCTCAAATACAAGCGTGTTGGAGGAGATTGGAAGCCCAGACAGTCTACTAGGCCGAATTCATAGAGCGCAGCTCAGCGATTTGGAGTAGACGGTGATGCTAGGAACCGTAAATGGAAACAGGAGACGAGGAAGACCGAAAACTCAATGACTGGACAACACCAAAAAGAAGACAAGTAAAGAGCCATCATCTCCCTTAATAGAACCGTCCAAGACACTTCTTGTTCTCATTTTACCTACAGCCAGCCGCTTTAAGTCGATCGGAATGCCTTATTTTAAATGTATAGCAGCCCCTACATATGTAGTAAATGATTATTAATTTGACGCACCATTATGACAAGAAAATAACTGTACTGTAGACGAAACAATTGCGCCTCTATGTAGTGGAAAAATGCATCTTTTAAAAGAAAATCTTTCTTTATCTTGAAACTTAAAAAAAGAGGACTAAACCTGAATTAAACAGGGTTGGTGCGCGGCTTTAGGAGAAATCAGTTAATCCTATGGTAGTGATGTTGCTGGCAACCACCTCCTGGTGCTACGTAGATTTCTTATGAGATTGGAGAGCAGCCGCTCCTCCCATGTTGCTTCATTGAGGTGGGAGCATGGCAGACAACAGCCCTGGTTTGTAGGGTGATTTCATAGTCTCAACTACAGTAGTTTTGAATGACGTACGATTTACAGGCATTTTAAGAAATTTGGAATGTATAAACACACAATAGTAAATAAGTAGCGTGTAATCTTTATCTTAGGTTAAATTCTCGACAATATTTAAATCTAATGCAACGATCATGCCTACTCTATCGATCAAAATTCACTCGGCTTGCGGTCACGATAAGTAGAATTCAGAGCTATCGCTATATCGTGCAATAACACCATGTACATATTTCCCTGTATTGCGCAGAATTCAGTGATTAGAGTGCTAACGCTTCAAGCTCCCTCCCAGCGAAATACCAATCCTGTTCTCTGTATGATTTAATAAATACTATATCTACTATTATGATGGTTCTACTAGACCGACTATAGTGTATGATTTATGCCGGGGACACCAAAACCCGCTCATGCAAAATTGATTTATCGACACGGCTAATCTGCAATTGCGTGCTGCGAGTGAAATCCATTTGTGAAGGAGAATTCCCAACCGTATACATGCGTAGTCGAAGTGTGTCCCATCTAGATGAAATAATCGCCTTCTTTATTTGCTGTTTCCTACAATATCTTAACGATTCTATCCCACTAATGATGCCCGATTTCACTGACTCATTTTACCATACAGGAGAAAAGCCCTATAAACAAAAAAATGGCATTCAGAGAAAAAGGGTCGACTTAGTACGCAAATTACTAAAAACAAAAATGCGAACAAATCAAAACCATTATACATTTCTAACACAAGGGACACCATAATAGTTACTAAAAGGATGCGATTTGCAGCGTGCGAAACGGCATTTGTAACTTAAGAGACACACCGACCTTTATGACTGAATTTACACAAGGTTGGAAGCACCTACAACGTAATCTTAACGGCATTTAACGCAATACAATTTTGAAAATTATATCATCTAAAAAACGCAGGCAAATAGTAAAACGTTAGCCAATAACATTCTTCTGTACATCCACATTTCGAAAGCATTGATATTGTCCATCACATCTTTATTTAACGTCCATGACTCTGATGCGTATAGCAATGTGGAAACAATGCAACAGTTCAGCAATCTCTTTCTAAGCCGCAAACCCGAGGGTCCTTGAAGTTAGCACATCTCTTAACTTGATAAAATTGTTTCTCGCTATCTCTCTATTCTCGCCCTCACTTCACTGCAACTTTTACGATATCATCTGTTATCAATTCCCCGAAGTATTTGAACATCTTTACCTGTTCGAGTATCTGCCCGCCTACTGCGGGGCTTGTTCTGATTCTACTATCAGTGAGCTGTATCCTCCGCAAATCACTAAAATGTTATTATTTTCTCCTCCCGATTATTTCAGCCAGACAGCTCGTCACTCTCGCGGAAGATGATCTCCATATAGAGATTTGAAAAAACAGATTGGAACAGATTGGGCGATAAAGCACAGCCTTGTCGAACACTTTTCTTGATTGGAAATTCATCTGATAGACGACCTCCTTAAAAAGATAATATTTTTATTTTTTGACACACTAAAAATAAACAGAAAAATTACAAAATCACAAATGCACACCCGTGATAAGGGAAAACGTTTCGCTTCGTGACAATAAATCACTCGTGGTGTGAAAAACGTGACCTGGTCACACACGTGACATAATGTACGCCTACTAATCACATTGCTTTCATATGTACATTTGTGTTATGGAATGACCAAAGTTCAATCAAGACAATGAGATGGCATTTCCACACTCTCCTCGCGACACAACGAACAGCATGGTGAAACACCAATTAACACGCCATCGGTGCCATGGCAACACACGAACTGCTGCCCGACCAACTGTCCTGTTAACAACAAAATAAGTCCTACCCTTTAAACGCTTAACAGTGGGTAATACATGACAGGATGTTTTGCTATCAACAAATCGATACCTTGTTTCAACTATAAAAGCTTACAGGCAGAGACACCACGGACCTACAGGGAAATGAGGTCATGTAGAGTGGAAATCCAATAATGAAGTCGAGACAGAATAAAGAGGAAATATTATTCTACTGCTTCACGAGAGTTGTTGTATTCATATATCTCTCCAGTTTACAGCTCTATAAAATAGTTCTCAGCAATCTTCTCGTAGACCATCAGCTGGAGAGAGCTAAAATTTTCGGTAGCCACTCTTTGGGATTTGTTGGTTAATTTGTTAACTTATTTTTTCTCAACAAAGCAATGCCAAAAATCAATATTGTATGTAGAGTACATAGCATGGAGAATTTGAATTCTGCAATAGGCGATTGCTGCAGTGCTACATCAAACGTTGGGTACACACCAGGCTTGCCGTGGATATGGATATCGAGGTTTTGGTCATATCCATCATATCCAAAGTTGAAATTTTAAAATAACCGTTTAATGTCATTAGCCTTTCTGGTTGATATTCTTAAGTTTTGGCGGTACAGTCAACTGATACATCTGCGCACCTGTGCAAAGATAGTCTTCTCGGCGCCTGTATCTTCTGAGGCCGTGGAGAGATTGTTCAGCCAGGCCGGCAATCTACTTTCCAAGATGTAAAGGAAGATGTCACCGGCTGTGCTGAAAAAACTGGTTTATATTAGGTACCAAAAGAAATACAAAGAACTTATCAAGAATCTGAAAATTGCTATAGAACCCCAAGACCTAGAAAAGGCCATCAACACAGGTCCAGAAAGTGAACATTTTGTCACAGAGGCAGAATATAATAGTGACTTTGAGTAAATTTTTGGTTACTTACAGTAAGCAATTTTCATTAGTTAAAAATACCATTTTACAACCTAAATCAGTCTTCTTAATATGTTTTAGATTTTAGGTTTCAGAAATACCCATGGATATGGATATGGATGCGATTTCTGATATCCACGGCAACCCTGGCTATAATCCCCATTCAAGCAGACAGTACAAACGAATTTTAAGAGAAAAGTAACATTTGCTAACAGCAAATAAATAACAAAATTGAAGAAAATTGACACTCACCTTCCTGAAAGGAAAGTAGAATCAGGCAAAATGTTGCTAGGAGTATCTTCATTACTTTCAGATGTTAGAGTGAAAATCGCACAAACAATGTTGCAGTGAATGGCTTGGTCTGATTCCTATATAAGTTGTGTGTGAATGAACAGAAGCGAAGGGATAAATATGCAATTAATGACTTCAAACAGTATAGAGGGGTAATTATAATAATTATCGTGGACATTGATAGACTGACAAACTGCGAGAACCTTATTTGTTTCGCCCCCAAAAGTCAGTTTATGCATCATTTTGCTTTACAATATAAATATAAGCATTGCATATAACAACAAAACCGGGATAGTAGAGATGAACAACAAAATCGATACGTGACTCTGTTGGCACTATTATCTCTAATCACAGTATACCATGTAAGCCATAGCCAAAAAAATGCAAAAACTTTTGTAAATACCCAAAAAAATATAATTGAAACGTTTTTGCAATTGATGTACAAATGTACATATTGTCAAGATTCTTGAATTTACAGAACACTGGTGGACTGGACAAGGCCGGTTTACAAGTAATGATGATAACACAATACTGTATACTCGGGAAAGGAGAGTGGCACTATACTATGATATACCCTAATCAGCGTCAGGATCACTTCTCTGATTTTGGGTGCTAACCGTGTAAATGTCACCATAATTCAGATATACGCACCAACCTCCAAAGCCACTGAGGAGAGGATTGACACTTCAAGCCCGTCGCCAGAAAGGGGGCAGGGGGGCCGTGCTCCCCCCCCCTTCGGAGTTTGAATAGCCCCCTCCCTAAATGTTTGGGAGTCCTGTTTTTTTCATGTTTTAGTGCCCTTCAGATAAAATGGCTTATGGTGCCCTCACTTTGCTGAAAGAGGTTTTATAATGGTCTTCAAAAGGGGCCCACCCTCTGAATTGTTTTGGGTCCTTGTCAACGGATTTCTAGGGCCCATCATCCAGCAAATTTTCTAGGTATCATGGTCAGAAACATTTATTTCGTAACAGTGGATATATGGTCATTATTATTAACTAATTTATACACACAAATCTGTGTTGTAGTCTTAAAATATGGTCCCTGTTCGGTTTATGGGCCCTTGTTCAAATTGGTGTCCCCACACACTTCCCTTTTAAATGACCTGGCGACGGGCTTGCACTTTTAAACGCAGAAAACTCATCCGCCACACTTTTCACTCCAGACACAGCACAATCAATATTCAGACCAACTCACTCTCACAATCAACAACAAAACACTCCCAACAGTCAAAGACCGAAAGATCCTAGGCCTGGCATTCGACCCAAAACTTACCTACAGCACACGCATCCAAACCACGACCACAAAAGAAAAACAAGCACTAAACATACTCAAAGCTCTCACCGCAACCACATGGTGCTAATCCAAAGAAACCATTACATCAACATGCAAAACTCCATAGCAATGGATAATCTAACACTGTTATCTTAACTGCACTAAGAACAGCCAAAGAGCACATCGTTCATGATTGCCTATTTAGTTATTAAGGGATACATTGTTGATATCCTCGAATAACCAATTAAAGGCGTAGGACTCTTGATCGCTTGTGTAGATATGAATTGGGTTATGAATATATGGTGCTGCCTTAAGTCAAACCCTTCACTTTGGGGTGTTTTCTATATTTACATTTATTTGTTTATTTTGTATGGTGACGATAAACCCTCTGTGCGAAAAGTTGTAATGGCACTCTTTCACATTGTATTGTCCATGTTTGTACTGTAAATCGGCTCAGTTGACTTGACTGACTTCCCAGCTGGATAATACAAATACCACTTATTAAGCACATAGCGGAAAACGGTTTTAGTACTTGCGCTGACTCTCGTCTTATCAACATCAGAATTGCGATACAAAATGCATAACGTGATGTGCGCACTATCGATGGGACACGGGGTTAAGTGCCGGAGTCTTGATCTTGCGAAGCATGTCATATCACTGACAACAGTTATGAATCAAAGGTTATCTCTACTATCCTTGCTATGCATGTAGCTGTTCATCATATATAGCGACTAAAACTGGAAAATTCGTTCAACTCACTATAACTTGATAGAGACCAACACAATGGCCGGTCACCGCTTGCTTTGGATCTGTCTGGCCACACTGACCGTCCTCTTCGTTACCTGTCCGACGAACACTTTGGGAAGTCCTTTCAAGCATCTTCTAGCAGGTCTGATCAAGGATAAGAAACGGTCTGACACGAGTTGGTGGAATTTATTCTCTAATGTTCGAGGCAATGATTCACCGGTTGGAAAAGTCAAAAAGTCTGATCACAATGGCCGAAGACATCCACCAATTTCGCCTCCTCGCCTTTTTCGACTGATTCATCGGCCGCCGATCGAAAAAAGAGTGCCAGACAGTTTTCGGTCGGAAAAACGACTGAATATTGGTAAAAATGATGCAAAAGACAAGCCGTTTTTGCAACACCGTCAGCACAAAGAAGATATCGATATCGCGCCAGACTTCGAAAATACCGATTATTGGGATTCTGATGTTAACGACAAGAAATCCATTGAAAATGTTGTGGACCACTATAATAAAGAGGACAGGTTTGAGCGCGTGGAGACAGATTTAGAAAGAGACACTGCCAACAAATATAAAATCTTTATTTTCAAAGAGAATCAAGTAGATCCAGACGAGGACGATATGGACGATCCTGATGATATAGACGATGATATGGACGATGATAGAGACGATTTTGATGATATGGACGACCTTGCTGAATTTGGCGATGATAGAGACGATTCTGATGATATGGACGACCTTGCTGAATTTGACGATGATAGAGACGATTCTGATGATATGGACGACCTTGCTGAATTTGACGATGATAGTGATGATTCTGATGATATGGACGACCTTGCTGAATTTGACGATGATAGAGACGATTCTGATGATATGGACGACTTTGCTGAATTTGACTATAGAGACTATTTTGATAATATGGACGACCTTGATGAATTTGACGAAGCTAATAGATACGCTGAATGTGACGAACGTCCAGACAGAGACAGTTCTTTCCATACCCCTCAGTTTTCAGAATTCGACAAAGAGTTTGAGAAATATAAAGACGCCCTTGAAGATGAGAATGAGTTGGAACGCATGCTCAACCGCGGAGGGGTCGAAATCGATAATTATCCAAATAAACGATCAGACAGAGAAGAAAGCAAGTTGTCTTGGAATGATGTGGTGCGTTTTGGGTAAATCCGTAAACAGTGTTTTCCATTACTGGTACTTAAATAGATATTTGACACCATAATTACACAAATGTTATATACTGTATATTTACATACCATATTTGGATGAGGTAGCTTCTTTTTATTGATGATGGATGGGTGGATTGCATCGTTGCGGTCTAGTGTGGATAGGCTGCTGTAGGTATTTGCTGTGGTATTTAGTGCTTGGTTTGTTTTTTTTCTAGCTAGACTTTGATCGGTAACAATTACCTGTAGAGCAAAGCCAGCAAGGCGGAAGGCTCTTTTGGATTAGATTGGATTGGATGCAGTCCAAAGTTTATATCTTTTTTGTGCTATTGTTATATTTTACAGGAACAATATAATAGATTAATCAGTATTGAACACAACCTCAATTCTAGAATTATTTTGTTTATAATTTGTATAAGGCTAAATAAACTTTTGTCATGACAAAATTTGAAAATACCCAAAATTGTGATTACACGTATTCTCTATAATTGAGAAAATCAATAAATTTTTGCCTACTATAGTTTTACTATCCTATCCAGAGATGATTTAGTAGAAATAGCCGTGCGCATATGCACTGCATATAATAATGAAAATAGAAAAATAGATAGGAAGAAAATATTTTTTGTAACAAATGTTAAGTAGAGACAGCATTCCGAAATCTTTGGAGAGATAGAACTCTGTCGTGACGAGACATCGAAAAGTTCAAAGCGATTTTTCTAACTAGTTGGTGCACTAACAACAATAATAATAATGTATTTCAGCCACTCCAGGGCACAAAAATTACAAAATAATAAATGCCAAAAGTAAAAATGGTCACAACCTAGAACATATTATGTTGAGTAAAACAGAATTTAACCATAACAACTTTAATATTTTTAAATAATGCTTTTCTTTTCACATACGTGAAAAGAAGATCATTTCATTTTTTAATATTTCCTGAAGTTTTATTTTAAAATCTGATTGGTTAGAGTTTTGCAATAAATCGATGAAATTTCATATATATTAATGCACTTTTCAATATTTTTATCGCATATTGATTTCTGTGTTTTTAAAAACAAAGTTGTTCCATTTTATAATTTTTATATTTGAATTTTGCCAATATTTGCATATGAAATATTTTGATTATTAGTTTGAACATGCAAAATCTATCAAAATTTATACTTTGAAAAATTACTCTTCTTCAACCAATTATCAGGTCAAATCAACACTATATGTAATATTTTCCATTTTGCAGTGAACTGTTTTGCTTTTCTAAAAAATATTTTAAACAATTATAAAGGAGTGTTTTAATTAGTTTACACTTTATTCTTAAATCAATTAAAAAAGAAGTGCGATTTAGTTATTTTACACTTTATTTTTCGAACAGTTATAGAGGAAGCAGGTGAATATCGGAAACATTTATTTCCATAAGCAAACGCTTTCGACAACAACGGTTGTCTTCATCAGGTAAGTAATCCAAAAGTGACACAAATACCCTAATGGATGTACTACAACACAACAGAAAAATATACAACAAAGTAAACGA
>JAUYWV010113507.1:0-12317 GCA_032274565.1 Nematoplana nigrocapitula
TCTGTGGTGCGGATGGTGTCTCGTTCTTGGATGAGGTGTGAGGCTTGTGGTGGTAGTGATGGAATGAAGTTTTTGATTTTGCCTCTTGGTATGTGTTTGTTGCCGGCTGTGTGGATCGCTTCCTTATCATGGTGTCTTGGAGTCGCTTATATCATGGTCCCCTAGTAACATCATTTCTACTATTTTCTCTCTTTGAATACAAGTTGTTCACGTAGTTAAGAGCTTTTGCTCCATTTCGCTAATTGGAATATGTCTTTCTATCCATATATGTTAATCAATATTGCTACATTTTTTCATTTCAAATTGAGATTACCGATTTTATTTGAAAGGGTATCACCTACCAAAAAAGAACACAACGTAAATACTAACTTAACACGCCATGCATAAAATAAAATCACATACGCAACCTCGGAGAATTTGTAAGGCTTACTTTACCAAAATTGCGTAAATAATCTATATTTAATTGACCAATGTATTTGTATAATCTGGCAATTAGCTGAATTTATAAAACTCCCAAAGGGAGGAAATCTAATTTTCTACTTCTGACAGGAAATTAAAATACTTTACCAATTGAAATTCAAAATTCAGAATATCTACATTACCTCCCGCCACGGCAGAAAATTCGTTTCCTAGTTGCATTCTTGTTTTTCAGATTAGTCTCTTCCTATGGCTTCATAATCTTCTCCTGCTTATGCATAGCTATGTTGGTATGTGCGGGAGTTAATGATGGTGCAAAGCATACTAATGGAGATGAGAAGCCTTGCCAGGTGTCGCTGTAGTTAGTAGGTCCTAAGTGGCAGCGGAAAGAGTTGAAAGGGAGGGTGTGCGACCTAAAGCCCGGTCGGTGTGTCGTCCAGGCGAAGTGCAAATGGCGGCCATGCCCCGTCCTCCAGACCACGAATTGATCGGGGCCAATACGCCCGGCCAATCTTCGCCGCAACCGCCTTCCTCAGTGACAACACCGCAGCCGGGCCTCTATCAGCAAGGTCGGAGCAGATGCCGCCGCCCAGCAGTAGTAGAGCTATTGTGCACTCTAGCCCAGCATAGCTTTCGCCTTGCTGCCATTACCCGCTATGCATAATAATTAACATTGATTTTGCCAGATTATTACGTGCTGAACGAAGTTTAAAGACAAAATGAAAACCGGTAGTAAAATTGTTTCGAATATATATGTCTAAGAATAGTCCTGGAATTTGATCATAGACCTCTCCAAAAATTATCTCCTTCAGATCTGCCTCCACTCCTTCTTTGCTTTCCTGTTCTTCGCCTTCCAGTCAGTCGAATGCCTGCTTTGCAATCCTCCTGTTATCCATCGAAGTCTACCCCTCCCTGGTTTTTGGTGCTCAGTGAGCGCTTCTTGTCCTGTCCTCTTTCTCACGATGTCTCAGCTTACACAATCGTGCTGTTGCCAGAGGATTCTCAAGCGTTCCTTCTCTTGCTACTCCTGCCAACTGCCACGACTCTGGACAACACGATTATTTCCACACAAGAAATATAGTTAGACGATATAAACAAACGTTCGTCGTGTTTTAGATAAAATTTTATCTGTCCATCCCCTGACCTACAAAACTGAACATTTTGGAGGTCAATTTGAGGAATCAAAATTTAAACTTTTTGCGGAATGTATATTTACTCAAACGCTTTGATAGTATATTGCTCATTTTTCTCCAATCTTTTTACAACTTTAGAGCCTTATAGCATGTTACAGGAGTACCCAAAGATGAACAAAAGGCGGAACTAGATGAAAAATAAGTAGATTTTATATTTAGGCCAAATGGTGGCTATTATTATGTGAGTAATTTTCCTATTTTTCATAGAGTTCTGCCCTTTGTTCACTCCATAGACGGATTATAGTATAGTTTAAATACAAAAGCGATACAATCAAAGCTTTTCCAGTAAAATATATGCCGGCTGGCAAAAGTTTCAAATTTTGATTCCCGAAATGTCAAGGGATGGACAGGTGAAATTTTACTGGACATCATTGGGATTCCTCTCAAACTTTTGTGTTGAACGTTTATTTCTATCGCCTAACTCTTTTTATTGTGGGTAAATAATCTGCCTCTTTGCAAAAACTACCGCACATTAAAGGCGTAGTTGACGTCATGGTATTCTAATAGTCCTTGTGATGCAACAATTTTCTACATTCTCTAGTTGTTGCCCTCTCAAATATTGTGTTCAGATTTCCTAAAAAAAAATTCGTTTGTATCTATAATTATGGTTATCGCCTGAGGATGAGAAAACTTTTTTCTGGAAACAATTGTGTCTTTAAACTTTGTTCACTCTGTGTGTTCCCATCTCTGGTTCATCAAGCATATATCTGATGCATTAATCTCATGACTTCCTCGCATTGCTTGCGTTTCTTTATCCATGCGGTTTGAATCGTTTTTATATATACAGTACATTGTATATTCCTCAAAATCATCGAGCCATATTAACTGTTTCAGCAACTATAGGGTGATAAGCGTTGTGTTTGTAACCCGCTATGCATAATTACCCCCCAATGACAGTGTTGCGTGTCTGTGCGATTTTTCTAACTGTTGTAAGTTATATTTTCTGTCTCGAATTTATTGCACAGAAGGCTTTAAACTAACTCAGCATAATTTTCTCTGCATGTTAACCCTTTAAAACCTGAGGGTACCACGTTAGGGTTCGTTAAAAAGCACCCTTTGTCTACATAGGAACCCGATTGACCCAATATAGCAATATCTGCCTCGTATTTGAATGACGAGATTATCGATAGAAGCGACTTAAGACAGTGTGAAAAGAGAAAGTAAGAACTTAGGGTCCGATCTGAATGTAGAAAGAATTGATTTGGAAAGACATGTGACACTAAGACGCAGACGCAGACGAAGAGACCCTTGACTTAATAGTGAAGGAGGCAGAGAAGAGTTGATGCATTCGGCATGGAGAGGAAACTATGCACAAATTCAGGTGTAGTGAAGGAAATCGGGAACCCGGATAGCAAATGAAAGCTCAACCAGGGACTGATTATTATTTGTGATTACATATTGATGAAATTGTGGCAATACATGTCTGTGATTTTTTGTCTCATCTACATAGTTGCGAATTATAATTTTTAATTCAGCAAATAAAATTGGAATAATTCTCACTGACATTCCGCTCATAGTTCAGTAATAGTTAACATTTTCTCGCATGCAGCCAATCATATTATTATCCCAACTCCGGTATGGATGACGTCTGGGCAGTGGATAGAGAGAGACAGAGTGCTCATGGAACACGCTGCACTTCCAGAGCAGGGCGAAGATCCTCTTCAGTTCGGCTAAGGGCAGCATCAAACAGAAGCAGTATCGTGAGGAGTAATACCATCGATTTACCACCTGAAGACAATAAGAATCTGCACGGACTCACTATCGGGATTGCAACTTCTCTCCAGTGGACCTCAAAACCAGCCGAGCCCTCTAGCAATACTTGTGTGGAGACTGCTGCTCGCCATAGACGTGCAATGGATCCCATGACATGCCAACTTGGATGGTAATGAAGCTTCCGACCGCCTGGCCAACGAAGCGGCGACCCTACCAGCACCGGTCCTACCCATGGACAGCAACAGCGCTGGATCGGCTATCCACGGAACTGTCATGAAGTGGGTGACATCCAGGAGATCAACCACATCCACACATTGAATCAACACCGGATGTGAACCAGCTAAGCAGGAAGTGTACGATCGCCCAACTACCAACCGGGACTTGTGCCCTAGTGCGAAGTACTCTTCATCGCATCGTGAAAGCTGAGGATCCTTCCTGCTTGGAAATACGGCACCGAGGACACTGTAGAGAACCTACTCACGCAATGTCCCGCGTACACTGGACCGCGATGCCAGACTTGGGGACCTACTACGACGCTCCAGCATGTCCTCTCTTAATCAGCGACGAAGATGGTAAAATTTCTCAGGTGGGTGGGCGGAGACGAACCTCAATTCGACCCTTCCCCGCCGGCACAGCCCTAGGGATGGCTGGTGTGGCGCGTAAGAAGAAGAAGAGGAGTGGATAGAAAAGGCTAGAGAGAGAGAGAGCGCGAGGGATTTTGAGTTGAGGAAGAGTACTGGAAGCGGCTTGGGGACGATCAGATGACTTTGGGAGTCGAGTGAAGGCGGACAGTCACCTGCAAAGGGAGCCCTGGATGGTCTTTCCAACGCAGGACGCCGCACCTACCACCGCAGAGGCGTGTAGGAAAATGGAGAGTGAGCAGGGCCTACTGCAATGCACTGTGAGGCAACGACGAGATATACCCCAACTGCACAACCTGTGGGGTTCAAAAAATTAGTAAAGAAGACCCTCTGTGTTGATATCACAATATAATTTTTTCAGCTATTAAGTGTTTCATGCTGTTGCTAGAAGGCATTCAGAATTTGATTGCCACAGCAGGATAAAAAATATTATTCGCAACTATTTGTGCAACACGCAGTGGTTTATCCCCCGGTGCTGAACCCCTTTAAATTTTAACTAAAAATTGCGTGATTATATTTGGAAATTTAAAAAATAAGTCTCAAAAGTAGTAGTGTGACCAAAATGCACAAAAAAAACATTGACGTGCGCAATTAAAGTGTTTCCTGTTTCGTGACTTTGTTTTGTCACTTTCATGGTTCTATTTTTTGTTTTAATCTCCACCAGTCTCGAAAACGCCTGCTCACAGGAATAGGAACAGCTTGCGTATCTCCAGAGCTATTTTGCCAACTATACAGTAGATGAATGTGCCAGGAGTCTGTTATTGTGCAGAGGTTATGGCACTACGCCTCCTACAGCACATGCAAGTTACACTGCTGCCTGTGTTGCTAGCGTTTGCGTGCGTTTTTAAATGTAATTTTCGGAATTTTAACGGGTTAAGTGCGGTTAGATTAAACGAATTTGGTGCTTCCAACCTTCCATAAATTCAGTGTCAGAAATAGGTGTGTTTATTAAGTTACAAATGGTGTCTCTCTAGTAACAATTTGCATACTTTAGTAATATTTTGTCGTGTCCCAAATTATAACATCGATAAAAGGACTGAACCCGATATGGTTTTACTATATGCCATTTTATTGTGCCCGTATGTACGTTGTCCGGCAAAAATCCCACTTTTTACAGGTTAACAAATAGAGGTAAATAAAAGGTAAATGTTATTCAAAAATATGAATGTGTTAAGTGAGGGAATAGAATGTTTTATTTTTCTTCTGATATTATATTATCCAAATGGTGGCCTCCATTCGCGAGACGTTTGCAGTCGATTCCTAAATTGTTTAATTTCTGCTTAACTTCACACTATCCTTGTATCAATGGCCTTGTACCATATGGAAGGCTTTTTTCCGGACACACTATTACGTTACTAAGTCGACCCTTTTTCCTCTAAATGACTCTTTCGTTCCTGCGGGTTTTTTTTTCATGGCCTGCGTTATAATTTTAATAAAATAAAATGGCAGCACTTGGCATTGTTAACAGAATATCGAGATGCGTTCACACCATAGAAATCGGATTCCGCGGCACAGCTATTTTAATTATTTTTAATTAAAATAGGTGGGCCGCGGAATCCGATTTCTATGGTTCACACACACCTGAACATCTCAAACTACGGGTTTAGTCAGAACAGTCCGCTCGCCAACTCCTGATTGGACTGCAGCTCGTGAGTTGCACTGATGAAGCATATTTTGTGTTCATTTCACCTAAACTATCAATCGCAGAACGCTAAAGTTTTCGGTACTTACTATTTCAACCAATGGCTCGGCATAACGTGCGTTATATTTTTCACCCATTTTGGACCATTTGCGGGTCTTTAGGGATTAAAGAAGCTGCTGATTATAAATTGATGCAAATATCTCCAACTGTATACTACGTATACTACTCAAAATTAGTAGGCTTATTCTGCCGATAATTATTATAATTACTGCTAATCATGCCGTCCCGTCAGTCAACGTGGAGCGGAATCACACAGTTCCTAGCAAAGAGCCTCTGGATCTGTACTGCATGCAGATTGAAGTGATGCCATCTGAACTGGTCTGTTCTCCTTTCTGCCTAGGTATGCCTAACTACGACATGCCCGGCGGACGGGTGGTCTTCCCCGAACAGATCAATTGGGATCGTCGTCGTGCTTCCTCTGGATTGGACGGCTACGAACCATCGGTTGGACCGCCCAATTTGTAAGTACAGAGGTCCCCCGCTCCTCTGCTCTTGTCGAGTTTCCTAGTCACACGGAAAATAGATATTCGATGGTATTATCTAGATTTTCTATTATTATTATTTATTTCTAACTTGTTCTTATTACTTCAGCATGTTAAAAGTGATTCTTTCTCATATCCCAGTGTTCTTGCGTGGTTTTTGAACCAATCTGGGAATCAACAAAAATTTCAGTTCATCTGCTTAAGTTCCAATCTATGCAGTCAGTTGTGGTGATTGTCGCAAGTATCCGTGCTGTATTGAAAGACTATAAATGGCCTGTCACAAAAATGGCGTCTTTCATGTCGGAGAAGTGCAATGCGCTGCGGGGTCAACGAGCTGGAACGTTTGCAAATGTCAAATTTGAAGGTTGCTCTCCTCACATTATGTTGGTGGCTCCACTTTGCACCTTATACACAATGCTTCAAAAGTGGAATATCTGCTAGAAGTATCCATGTCCTTGGCAGAGGAAAAAAAGTATTCGCCCCGTCGAAACTAGATGGTTGCAGATGTTGGAATCATCTTCCAGACGATAAAATTGTCTCCTCGAACTTTGCGGATGCGAAAGTGCTTGATTCATCCATTGTCTTTGCCTACTATTTTATACAGTCAAATTTGCATTGTCAAAACTAATAGAAATAGTCATTCCAATTAAATATATGTTATGTTCTATGTGCTTTTGCATTGATCCTATATATGGTCGGTGGAAATGTGAATCGGAAGCCTGGCTCTTGTGGAAGACATTGACTTTCCCAAGTATTTTGATTTCCTCATATACTGTCCGAAGCCTCTTTGGAGATTTTGGTTTCTTTGGAAGTCGGCAAGGGCGTTGGACAAGGTTGTATACGCTCACCTCTCTTGTTTGACCTCTATGCGCGAAGCTGTGCATAATACTGATGAAGGCATTTATCGTCGCAAGTTCAGGATTATAATTTCCATTTACCACACAAGGGAAATCGTCGGAATATTGGCCACGTCACGAAAGAGGGCCGTTTCACTTGACCATGGCATCGCCACAGGAACCAAGATGCGACTGATGAATTCGCTCGAAGCTTTTCCATAGCGATGTACGGTTGGGAAAACCTGGTCAACAGAATTATCGCTTTCCAACTGACATAGAAATGGTGCGAATATGGAACCACTTATGGATAGAGAGGACGTTCGCGCGCCATATGCACTGACAACAGGTTCCGTGCGAATCATTGGAGAGTCTTTGTAAGTATTTTGGGGAAAATCTTTGAAGCGACTGCTTATTTCAACTTGGTCGATTGAAAAGTATGTGGAAGACTTCCAGATGGAGCCGAAGTAAGAGGGCCGGACCAGCACTAAAAGAAAAATCGATGCTGAAATTGGTACAACTTCGACTGATCTTGTTCTGTGTCTCGCAGAGACACTCCGAGATATTAGATTATTATCAAACCAACTCATAAATTTCTGAATTTTGTCAAATGCTTGGACGAGCAGGCTATGAAAGCCGAAGTGGGCGTGATAGAGCGCAATTACCTCAAAAAAACTGCCAGTCTAATAAAATCAATGTTTCCGAAATAGCTGGTATTTCACCTTAGTTACTGGCGTCCATAACGGTATATTGTCAACAAATTAAGAGTGGAAAGCAGCTGCTTAATTTACCTTCTGATTACTGGAGGTTGTTCTTCTCTTCAGAGATTTCAGAACGGAGAGGAGTGATTTCTCCAAAACGAAAAAGAAATATACGGTTTAATATTAATTTGAATCATTTAGTCCCTTGTTAAAGCGCTATAATTTAATCGATTTATTGATTTTTGCAACGTGGCGAAGAAACTCCCCATTTTGTAGTAGGAAAAGGCGTATCGCTGGCCAAGGTCTCTAGATTAAAATTCCCCCAGAAGAACAATCCACTATG
This sequence comes from Nematoplana nigrocapitula, assembly GCA_032274565.1. Taxonomy (NCBI): domain Eukaryota; kingdom Metazoa; phylum Platyhelminthes; order Proseriata; family Nematoplanidae; genus Nematoplana; species Nematoplana nigrocapitula. The sequence continues at coordinate 8,026 of JAUYWV010113507.1, forward strand.
TCTGGATAGGGTGTTTAAATAGTTTTAAAAATGTACATAAAAGCTTAAGCCTGCGATATTTTGGTTTATCATGGTTATCATTTTCAAAGAACAATTGAGGATCTTAGGGGGAGGAGTCAGAATCGCTCTGAATGGATGCCTTTCATAATGACAGTCACATGAGACAGATAGCTGTTTGTAAAGTAGAGAACACAGTGCTGTCTCCGCCTTTGATTAATTATTTGTGGAATTCTGCTAATTTATAATTTTACCTTTGATGTCATTTTTTAATGTGTAGCGCACACCATAAAAGTTAAAAAATCTATTATTGTTAACCGACATTTATAAGTGTATAATATGCCCCTATCATGTAGTGATGTAAAAGCGTTTTGGGTAACTTTTTTTGCTCAAAAAGTAAAATTTACAGATTACAATTGTTTAGAATAATTTTCCAAAACTTTGTTTACATTTTTTTTTAAAATATTTAGTGTTGTGTTTACAAATATGATACTCATTGAAATATTTTCTGCATTTAATACAACTGTATGCATAAATTCGAATAAGTTTATATTTAAATATAATTTTCCAATATGTAATGAATATGTAATATATGATTTGCAGTGTTACGCAAATGCTTCAATGAAATATATGCTATATTTAGAAATTAATTTGGTTATATTATAAAACCACTCAGAGAGCTGCCTGACGAAAAGATAACTTATTAATTTGAAAAAAACTACACTGCAGCATCTTGCTTTCATTTGGTATAACCAATAAAAATATTATTAAATTCATTATTGAAGAAGAAATTTTGTTTATATCATTTTTGTAAATCTTGCCAGTAGCGCTGGCAGCTTTTGCTTCAGGACCATAGAGTCAAGGGGAAGAGTGGTACCCACTTGCTCCAGTATATAGTACGCATTTGTCCTGCGTTGCGTCCATGGGAACCTTAGCATCCTTCGCCAACACCACATTTCAAATGCCAGATCATGGCAGTGCTACAGTACTTAGAATGCTTCAGAGTGATTGACGGTAGATTAAATTTCTGCCTGAACAATAATTCTATTAATTTGGAAATAAGAATGACAAATAAAACTTCGATGAAAAGTAAGGCACTTATCAGACATATTTATTACATTAAGTTTTCGGTTAAACACTAACCATCTTCTGTTTATTAAATCTATTTGAAGTTAATTCTATTTGTACTACTGCAATTTTTACAATCCTTGGGAAGGCGAGTACCGTAGGTGGTCTCCAGACACCAGTGTACTCTCTATCCACGCACGCTAGAAGTTAGTCAGAAGCTCAAAACTTGAACTTTTAAGTGTCTAGTAGCTACACTTATATATTCTCCACTGACTTAAATTAATCAAAATAGATAAAACACATGAGGTGTTTTTTATATTTACAAAGGCATACCGTCGGTTTATACCTGGATGCAGAGAACTACATAAAATGACAAGAGTTTTAATCCAATGATGACACCGGTACTATTTTAATTGTGCTTTGAACAAATATCGTTGAATTAAACTGAAGCCATGATTATATCCATCGTCGCGTGAATTTAATAGATTAAAAATTGTGTGTGTTTGTTTCGTCCAAACCAAAGTTTCCAGCAAATACGACCAGTGTCAAGTCGAGTGTTTGTTTGTTTTGTTTGTTTACCCGGCCTCGCCCAGAGGATTGAGGAGTAGCACAAGGCTACCGACAATCCCAGTATCTAGATTACTGCTGGCATGGATTGCCCCGGGAGGTTGAGCCCATTTCGCACTAGCTCTAAGAACTAGTCCTACCCCGCACATTACTTCATTAAAGAAGAGCTGCGGGACAAAATTGCGGGGACTTATATATAGATCTGACCTACACCAGTACTCTGGGCGCGGCATTCTGATTAATTAATTGAATTAAAAGCAATGTAGCATCGCACTAATGACTAGAATTTGTGTCTGCCTCTAAGAACTGGAGGCGAATTGCAATTTTCCGTTTCATTTTTGTTAATTAATTTTGTAGCTGGTGTATAAAACTAATAATCCAAATTCATTGTTTCTAAAAAATGCCACGTAGATGTACTATGTATATGTTGGTGTCACATTATACATATGTCCTCTTTATATGAGGAAAGCCATCTGGATGGAAAAACTGAAGAACGTTTTATCGAGAAATTGCAATTATCGCCCGCACATACGTTTTCTCATAGCACTTAAAGCCATCCTCATAAGTTAGGAGCTCCTCACCAAATTGAGGGAATATTTCAGGACAGCGTATACAGCTTCCTAAATCAACTCTTTACTAGTAAAAAATGAAAAGACAATTTTGAAAAAAAAACCAAGTCCATTATCTCATTTTAAACATCTTGTCCGTGTTTAAAATATCCCACAGTTCTACAGTACAACCATTCTGTTCAATTTTGACGTGAAACTGTTCAATTTTGTTTTACAAAATTATGTTTTCACGAAATAATAATTATATGAACACATACCATGTCATATTGTCTAATATATTGTAAAAATTATAAGTTTAAATTATTTATTTTTAATTTCAGATTTAAAAAAAATACAGTATGTCGATAATTGAATAATAAAAATAAAATGTAGATAGAATTTATATAGCTTAGAGTGATATTGGATTCCAAAATTTGAAAATTAGTTATCTATTGACCAGAGGTGTATTCTATAAATCTTTATCAACATATTAATTGAAATTGCATTATTTTTTAAGACAAATATACTAATAAATTCGATTCAGTATGGACGTATGTGTTGTAGAAACTATAGGATAGAATTATTGTTTGACTAAGTTGGACAAATCGCATTGTGCAGACGCTCCTTTAGGTTCACCAAGTATGTATTCATCGATTTGCTACAATTATTTACTAACATAATAACTTGATTGTACATTTTCTGCAAACCTTTCATTATTTACTGCTCTTGAAAGATGCCCAAAGCATTTCTCCGAGGGTGGATAGCAGAGAAGCGGAATATGGAGCCATTTATAAAATGTTGACACCAAAATTAGCTCTCCGATAATGCCACCATAATCGAGTTATTGATTGGTATCGTTTTGCACACAGCTGACACGAACTTTCCCCAGTCCACAGGAGAACTGTGTTGGACAGTGTTCCACAAGTAAGTCTGCACATAAAGTTAAGGACCAGTTATAAATAAAACTGCTCTAGCAAAAAGATCGTGATTTAATCTGTACTGGTGCTCGGTATAACACCGTGCTGAATGGTATCTTCTCATCCCGTTTCACCACCAGATTGGGCACGCTGCGGTGTTCCAGAATGATAACGCCAGACCCGATCGTTCCAGAGCGATCAATGGCTTCATACAGCTAACAGATCCCATCTCAATGCTATTGAGAACAGGCAGTGGGTTGATCATGGACGCAGAGTGCATGCGATATCACTCCCCCGCAAGAATGGAATAACATCGCCCAAGCTTCCATGTGAAGTTGGTGAACTCGGCGATGCAGAAATAGTGTAGTTTTTATTTTACAAGTATATTTCTGATGTGATGTATTATGGTCTCTACGGACTGGATTTTGCGACCTGGTCATGCTATTGGACAGTAGATTAATAATCCTCCTCTGGCGCGCAGGGTCCAGTTTCGAGGTGTCGTCTACGGAATGTTGGCCCATCAACTGCTCCTCCAAGCAGTCGGGGACATTCTCCTGGCCGGCACCACCCTCCACGCAGACTCGGACAGGCATCTGCTGGCCGACGCCAAGCCTTCCAGACCCAACTCGAGTGCACCAAGAAGCATGCCAGGTGAGGACACAGTAGGTCTCTTCGCTTCTCGATAATAGGGTCCGATTGTCTGACCGTTAGGCTTATGTTCATAGTCGATTTTAGTTTGACGTTTCAGAATGACGTGGTCTATAATGGATAAGAGTAGTAGGGGTTTGTTTATACCTCTCTAACTCTCCGAAACAATAGTATATCAGCCAATCAGAGCGTGTTACGTCATAAATTGGTCAAGGTCATTGCTGACATGAGCAAATCATAACGAATCATGTTAAGGGCACGTGGAATTCTCCTCAGGGGAAACCCCCCAAACCGAATCTGCGTGGGCATATCGGCATGGTAACCGGGAATTCCGTTATACTTCCGGGCCGCATAGTTGCGGCCGACCATCGCGAGGACCTCCAATATGGGTTCTTATGCTGCCGCCTGTCCGCGGTGGAACCACAGCCTCACGAGGCTCAAAAGGCAACACCCTTCCCTGCCTCCCTCCTAAAAGGGGGGCCCAAAGCCCGGGTTTTCGGGCTGGCCGGTCACAAACCCCGCATTGTGGCTGGCGGCGCTGCTTCTC